>JAUBNY010000429.1:3242302-3258605 GCA_032275445.1 Crypturellus soui | reverse complement strand
TGCTGTCCGCGTCCTGTGTGACTCGGGATGGTTTCCTTCTCTCCTGTCCTCTCTGCTTTTTAACTGGTAAATCAGCCAGAATTTATCGCTGATCACCGTACAAAGCTGTGCGAGAACAGCTAGCTCAAGTACAACCTTGCTTATATTGCATGACTTACTGAAATAAACAACATTGCATGAAAAAATCAGTTATTGGAAGATTGTTTCTTAGGAAAACTATATACAATATGAATTTAAGTGACAATTTTAAAGTGTATTCTTATTTATTTTTCAGTGATAGACTGCTCTTATTCTAACATTTTAAAATGTTTGGGCTTTCTTTGTAATGTTGGAGCTGAGCTGTACACCTCTGCTGTCTGCATTAAGTACTGTAATGCTGTCTTACTGACTTCAGATGGATTTTTGAGCATGTTTAACGGGCAGTGCCTCTTCATATTAATTTTGGGGGTATATTTTATTTGAACCACCAGAGTAAGATAAACTTCTTTCTTTTTTTTTCTCCCTGTTCTTTCCAAAACTCAGAAGACAATAGTTTGTCAGTAAAAGAAGAATTTAAAGAACTATTGAAACTTTTTTGTGATTAAAAAATATTTAATGATTATTACAAAAATAAATGCTTGGACTTCATCCTGTGGTCCTTATGAGCCTTAATTTCTGTGGGTGATTTGGGAGAGGGGAGAGAACAAGAGTTGTATTAACTGCCAAATTCTGTGGTCCAAAACTGCCCTAAATACGTGTGTACATGTAAGCGTGTGTTTGTTTGCTGAATTCTAGTATATTCAAGTTAAACTAAGGGCATTTTCATGGAGGGGAAAGGGAGGTCTTAGGGAAATGCCATCAGTCTGTCTCTTCAGGGATGTTTTCTCGTTAAATTGCCCTGGTTGTGCCTGATAAATGGCTTTGTGTGATCTGCAGGGACCTTACTCTGATGCGAGGCACCCTGGTGACGTACGGAGAGGGACTTGAGGCTTTCTTACCATGAAAGCCCCTTTCCCTTCATCTCCTGTGGTAAATACCACCTTACTGCTGCTGGCTATAAAATCTTCCTCCTCTTGCTGTTCTGTGGTCCCTATGGTATTCTCACAGTCTGAGAGGAATACAGTGCTTAAACAGACTCGGTAGCTCTTGCTCCTCCCAGCCTAAAAAACTGAATGCGGAACCTGAAGTGGTGAGGTACTTTCTTCTGCACTGTCCACTTCTCCCAAAAATGCCTCAAATGAGATTTTTTTCATACATACGATTTTTTTTTTTTCTTGCTGATGCTGTAGCTGTTTCTAGTTGTACAGTCACTGGAGATGTAAACAGAACACAGAAACATTGGAGGAAGGACAGAAAGGCCAGGGCAAGCAAGTAAAATAGGGTGTTCTCATTTCCTGATGCTGCAACTCTTACCCAAAAAAGTGCACTAACAAAACCGCACACACAGCTTAAAAATATAGGTCACTGGTGCCAGTTAACACGATCTGATTTATGCTCTCCAGTTGTAGTTGTAAGCAGGCCAAAATGAAGGTACAGAGCCAGAGCACTACTTAACTTCACAGTATTTGCAAACGCTCCTGCGTGTTTGAGGCCACCTTAAATTTTGCCCAGAAATGACACAAAATAGCATGCTAAGGGAAGTCTTATGCTTTTGCCAGTGAAATAAGTTTCTCCTAGCTTCTTGGGGCGTTAGCTGGGACTTAACTGTGCACTGGTATTCATGGTAGATATTTCTTATATCCAGCCAACCCTTCTGAAGTCGGTAATGCTGAGAAAGCCACAGGCTGCATCTGTAACCAAGTCAGGCTCTTCTATTTTTTTTTTTAATTTGTAATGAGATCTTATTCCATAAAATATGTAGGTGCTATTTGCTCACTGTAAATCTAAATAAAATGTGTTTTATAATCGACTAATCCTAAATTCAAACTTTAATTCTGATCATAAGGACCACTCATCACAAGCTGCTGGTCATCTGAATCCTACAAAATAAAAGAAGAAAAGAATCAGAATTCAAAATATTGTTCAAGAAAAAATGTATTAAGAAGGCTTACTGTGTTTTTTAGACTCTGCACAGTTCTTCCTAAATAACAGCATCAAAGCCGTCCAGATATTCTCATTTTACTTGGACACTTCCCCTCATTTCCCATTCCTTGTATAGACAAGTCACTGGCACCCAGCAGCATTTGAAGTGCTGTTTCATTCATCTCTCTTTAAAGGATTGAAAAAGAGATTTGCAGGTAAGCTACAGCCTCATTTTACAGATATATATGTATACATATACACACAAACACTATGCATATATTATAAAATGTGTGTATATATATATATGTATATATACACACACAAATATATAACTTGAGATAGAGCTGTAGCCTCTAGCCTCCTTTTTACTACAGCTAGGGCTATGCCATTCCTAGCAGCAGTGAGACAGGAAAACAGAAAATAAATGCTTTCCCAACTTTCAACCAGGCACTTTCTTTTTATGAAGTAATTTCCTCTTACTCTGATTTTACACTCATGTAGCTCAATCTGAAATCAAAACGAACACTTACTGAGAAAAGTTCGTAAGTAGGTTCTGGTGGCGTCACTGCAGAAGAACTTTCGTATGAGGGGTTGGTGATATTTGAAGGCTGTGTCTTGTCCAGTGATGTGACATCAGTGTCATCTTTTGACTACATAAAATCACACAAACCTGCTTAAAATCCATCCTCCAGCATTAAGTGCATTAGTTGGGCATTTAAGCTTTACGACCCTATGGCATGCAATGTTGTGAGTGAACTGGCTTCATCATCCAAATGACAATTTCCAGGTTTGAACTGGGTTTGGTGTTGTACCATTTTATCAAATCATTTAGCAATGGTACCTTTTTTCTCTTTCATTGCTTTTAAGCCCCAGCTAAGAAGGGGAGAGGAAGAGTTGTGCCTGCCATAAAAGGTGGCTGGTTGCTCCTGAGCTCCTGCATTGCTACTATACAAAAGTATAAGCCTTTCCACTTGGCTCACAGCTCTGCTGTCATTTGTCATGGAAGACAACACCTAAGGTAGGGGCTAGAAGAGGGAGGGATTTCTGGTTACTTCTAGGCAGGCTCTCTTTTACATCGATAGTGTTTTTATAATGTGTTATTTCTGTTGTCCCTCCTTGTGTAGGGGCTGAGTTTGCTGCGGCCTTGTTTCCCATCACAAAGGTGCTGTGTAGGGGTAGTAAGGTTAGGCTCTACTGGTAGCTGATGTAAGCACGCAGAAAGAAAACTAGTGTGAAAGTGTATCACTATAAAAAGGTGCACATCTGAGCCCTAACAGCCTGTTTGCTAGACTTCAAATTTCATCTGCTTTCTATCAAATGTCTTCTCCAGAGAAGCAGAGGTGACAGAAAAGATAACAGGTTCTCTTCAAGGGGTGAAATTACTGGCTTCCCTGAAGCTGATCTTCCTAGTGAGACAGACTTCCATGTTGCTGCTGTTTTGCTATAAGCTTTCGGACAGCCCTAGGTGTGTTGGAAGTGCATCTGGGAAGAGGAATTAGAGTACCCTGGATGGGGAGGTCTTGGCTTGTAGCAGGCAAATAAAAGGCCATGTCCGAGAGAAGTGTGTGCACCTTTCTTTGGGTGTCATCCCATTTTCTCCCTGTTTTAGGTTGAACATTTCAAACATGAAACAATTAGGAATATTTGCTGACTTAATAAAATACTGAGAGCCTGGGAAACTGGAACCTGTGAGTTTCTGTGAGCTTGTGAAGCGCAGTGTGTTTGTGAAGTGACCTGCTTTGCATTCTGGTCAGCCTCCTACCTTGAAATGCTGAAAGTCTGTATTTTTCCTCTTGAATCTGAAATAACAATATCCAACCAAAGCTACAATTCCAATAACCAGAAAGATGCCAAAGAATATTCCTGTCCCAGAGCCAGCATGAAGAGCAGCCTGGAAGCAGAGAGGAGAGAGTGAGTTACAGGGTGATGAGCACGGGTCACCTTCCAGCGCCTGAGCCCATGAGGTGTCTCTGAGATACTGCCTTAGTCCTGAACTGCTTTTCTGTTTGGGCTTCCTGCAACCTCATCCTTACAGGCAGCTGAACACAGACAGCCTTTTGAGAATTACAATCTGGATTTTTTTGTTTTGTTTTAAACTGTGTATTGGACATTTATTTGTCATAGTTTTACCTTATTCATAAACTGCGCCCAAGTGATCTTTTCTGGTAAGATTCTCAAAGAAACTCTAGAGACTGAGATGAAACTGAAATCTCATTGACCTGCAGAGGAAAAGCCCCTGCCAAGGTCCTTCAAGCAGCTTTAAAAACCTGTGTTACAAATACTAAAGTCTCCTCGGGGGTCCAAGTTTACTGGGCCCATGGTGGGCAGATATTTGTGTTATTGACCCTTCCTGGAAGATACACGATCCCTCAGAGGCGGTGAAATCGCACCGCCTCCAAAACACAGCCTGTCACCCTGCTCATGAGGCTGACTGCCAGCCCGAGGCAGCGAGTGCTCCAGGACCAGCCTTCTGCAGGCCCTGTGGTGCCATCATGTCCCACGTCTTCACCTCAGAATCATCCTGCAGTCCAGCAGGCGAAGGTAAGTGGATGCGGTCTACCGAAATTACTGCTTTAGGAGGATGGTTCTGGAAGTAAAGAGGGGTCTGTGACAGGGAAGACCTTCATATGCAATTACTTTTGCTTTTCCATGCTCCAGGGCCTACTGCTTAGAAAATCTAATGAGTAAATTTACCCTGGTAAAAATAACCCTGTTATTGTCATAACTGATAATATGCCTCTGCATTTCGCTTTCTCAGAGAACAAGGTAATTTACATGATGCAGGTTGACAGCTAAATACTGAAAAAGGTTTAGTTGCCCTCTAGTGTTTGAAAAGTATTAAAAAAAAGGTGTAGTGTCGTGCTGCTAGAGAGTGACAGAAATTGCCTGTAATTTTGAATCTCCTTTTCAGGCCATAATTTACACTGTTACCTAAGTGTACCATTTTCTGCTTCTCAGGCTTGTAGGATGTAAGAGATTTTTGTGAGAGCTTCTGGGAACTAACAGATTGGTTTGTAAAGGAGAAATGGTTGTGCAGACCAAAATGGAAGGGAGCAATATAGTACTTATAGAATTAATCCTGTGGACCAAGGTCATGGCAACTCAGGTCATTTCCTAAATCAGAGCTGAGATAGCCCAGCAAGGGGTCCAAAGTCCCTCTAGCACATGGAAAGATTCTGAAAGAACCAAAATGGAGCTTTGCAAAGCTCTAAGCGGGAAGATCATAGAATGGTTGGAAAAGACCATCAAGATCATCAAGTTCAAATAGCTTAAGTGATTCCACTGGAAAAAGGAAATGATGGGAACAACTTGTTCAGACAGAAACATTTAACAACCTTCACCAGTACCTTGTTCTCAACTTCTACTTTTCTTCTCAAAAGGAACCTGTTAATCTGAGACTGTACATAGGGAAGCAAAACTGGGAATTTGCCAAGTTTAGCAGTGCCTTTGAGATGATATAATCCCTCTTCCCTGCCCCCAGTGAATATATACATACCGGTGCTGGTGGAGCCTTTAGAGGCTCTGAAATGACATGGATTATCCCATTGGAAGCAATTATATCCCACCCGACAATAGCACTTCCATCCACAAATCTGATCTGGTTCTACCAGGAGAAAGAAGAGTAAGAACACAGCTTTGACTCTCTTGCCTTTGAGGGTGGAACATAACTAAAGATTGCTATTGATTGATAGAGGGAAAATACCACTGTCCCAATAGACATGAGGCCAAGTTCAAGAAACTTTGCAAAAATACCAACAATTTTCTTTAAGAATAAGGTCCCACTGCCATCTTCCATAGTCATGCCAGCCCAAGAATCAAACCTGTCTCCCACAACCCTGCAATTCCTGCATGCCACCTGTGCAGTTTCCTCCAAATTCTGCAGGTTGGAGCTTAGCTGTTTGTCTCTAGCATCCGAAACAGCAGCTCCCCTTATCTGCCTCAAGAAACATTAACCTGTGGATTCAGATTTATTTCAAAAAAAGTACCTCTTCACTTGTGACAGTTTGGTATTCTTGGCCTTTGCTGTCTGTTATTAAGAGTTTTTCCCCTAATCGTGTTAGAAGAGTGGTCCCATTGGTCAAGTCTTCATAAAACATTAAGCTTGCATTAGATAAATGATACTCGATATCTCTTCCGGAAAGTGTCTAAAAATAAGAATGAAATAGAAGGAACGTTAACCAGGTTCATTAAGCTACCATATTTGCTGCTAAATTAAATGCCCGTGACCTTTTCTGCTATTGATGCTGCAGCAAATGAGCTATGGGATAGAGGCTCTTTGGAAATCTGTGTGCTAATACTGGGCTCCTCTGTTTCCGAGTACTGTGCAGCAGGAATACCTTTATTTGAGCTGGATAAAGAATTTCGCTCTCCTGGAGGGTGAGATATGAAGTGATGAGTCTCAGTGATACTCAAAACAGCTTAAAAATGCAAACCAAGGCATAAGCCTGTGTGAAGAGAAATCACTTGCAGGTCACTTTTAATAAAAGCCCCAAGTTCTGTTTGACGTGTTCACCGCTCTGAGATAGCTGAGGAAAAATGCTGGCCTTGTTTCCGGCAGGAGCTGCAACCCAGCCTTTGCTTCAAGGGAAGAAAAGGATGAGCATAAAATGAAGCCAGGAGCAGACTCCTTTAATATATTCATAAGAAATACCAATGCCATGCAGAGTTTTCTGGAAACAATAATTCAGAGCAGACTTCATCTCAGACACCTTTATCTGGCATGGCATTTTCCTCTGCATGGAAAATTCACTGTAGTGACTCAAACACTCTAATTTTATATTCCTGATTGCAGAAGAGAAAAGGATGAAACAAACATGCTCTTTCAGGAGCACAGTTTAAACCATGTGGCTATCCACAGAAGCCATGTTAATGCAGTATTTTTTTTAATTAAGATTTCACCAGGAGTATAGAAACTCTGAATGGCTTTAAAAAAAGTGTTCCTAACATACGGAATAAAAAGATCTTTTAAAAAAAACACCAAAACAAGCCTCACCTTGTTTTCCATTAGCCCACTATCATTTGGGGCAAAGAGAGTGGCACGAACTGACAGGTCTGTGAGGTACTGCAGGAACTCTCTGCCTTTCCTAGAGTGGTTAGAGTAAGCCAGGATTTCCTAGGCAGAAACAAGATTCAGCTTTAACAGAGGGTAATTGTGAGCTGTGATGGCAGCTGAAAGGATATAATAAAAATGACAGAGAAATTTTCTGTTATTAGCTGTGAAGCAACTTTGAGTGACATTAATGGAGAAGTTTGTAGTTGAAATAAAGAATTGTTAGATCAGCACCTAAAACTTAACTGGAATTACAGGAATTGGGCTCTTGTTGTCTGTGAGGCTACTTACATGAGCATGTATACGTGTCCTTCTGAGTATCAGCAAGAAAGGGATTATTTTAATGCTCTGTCTTCGCCCAGCAGCAATATGATAAAACAGAAAGTCACAGTGACATTTGAAAAGCCAGCAACATCCCAGTGACAGCTGAGTACAGAATCCATTTTACTCTGAACGTATAGTAACATTTAATTTCCAAGAGTTTTACAAACCTGAACCCTTTGGAAGAGCAGTGACCTAGGTTATGCTTTAGATGGTCCTGAGTTAGACCATTTCACCTTTCTTTACTGGTGTATCTTTTTATTTGTATTTCCTCTTACAGTTTGTGAAAAGCACTAACAAATATATATGTGCTGTGCTAGCAAGGCAGCGATGGGCTTATAACCAGGCGACAACATTACAGCACTCGCTTCACTCTGTTAATCCTTCCAAAGAGCGTGTGTAGTTTATAGGCCGTACCGACAAGAAGTTTGTCAGCGCTGGGGAAGACATCAGCACTTGCAGCAAATTCCCGCTACAGGAGAGGCCGTCCCCCACGTAGCCTGCCTTGCAGGTGCAGTTCACTTCTGGAAGGCACAAGCAGAGATAACCAAGTTGGCAAATGGAGGAGCGACTGTTTTAGGCTGCTCTGAAAAATGACTTGCCAGTCAACAGAAATATATATTTGTAAGTTAAAAAGATACAGAATCTTTCACAATGCCAGCTGGCAGTCTCTGAGACTGACCAAAGACATTGAAAAAGAGATTGCTGATGTCTGTTGACCACAGTCACATTACTGAAGGGCTCTGTTACCTTTCTCTCTGTAGCAGAAAACATCCCAGGTTTCACTCAGATTGACTCGCTTTCCATAGTCGACTATTCCAACGTATCCAGCCCCACAGTTTGGGGAGGAGAAGGCAGTGGGATAGCCAACTCTTTCATTGTCTAACCAGCCAGCTGCGCAAAGGTGGTATCTTGCCTGAAACAGCACAAGGTTAAAGATACAGAGGAAAGGGCTCAGTGGCTAAGGTGCAGAGACAGCAGCTCATCCCACCATGCCTGTGCAGCACCCAACCTCACTAGTCCTATCCCTGAGGGTGTAGGAGATCAGTATGGTTTGTGCTGCCTCTCTGGCCAGCCATCCTGCAGCCCGCTGCGTGCTGAGGGGCTGAGGAAACGGGTGAGGCCCCTCCAAAAGTCAGGGGCTCCCCATAAAGGCAAAGGGAGCCTTTCCCAGAGCTCAAAGCCACAGCAGGATCAGAGCTAAGTATAAGGTATGCTTGTGGAAGCCAAAGGGGGATGTGAAATACCTTCTTTTGTCAACATGGAAATTGCTGGCAAACCACTTAAACACATAAGTGAAATACCCAGGAATACCAGAGCCAACCCTTACTACTGACTTTGTTGCTTTGGGGGATATATTTACGCTACAAGGTGCTAGAGAGATGTGGCTCCAGCTGGGAACTGAATTCTCTCAAGAAGCAGAGGAGCTACTGGGTTTGGTTCACAAGGAGGTTTGCATGCAGGCTCTGCCTCAGCCTTTCCTTTTGCTTAAAGTGTCTCTCTAAACTGTGAGCTTCTTTCTTCCCTCTGGAGATGGGAATGAGCTAGAAAGAGATGGTCAGGCTGACCTTTTTTACAAGCAAGGTTTACAAACCCAAGATGCGATGTTGATCTCATTGACATCAACCACGTATTGTCTACAACACACTTAGAAAAAAAAGAATGTGGAAATGACTGTAAGTTAACAGCACTTTGGGAACCTTATGTAAAGGAAAAAGAAAAAAATGTAAACCTAATTCTGAAGTGTACATTTCTTTAAGAAGTATTTTCAATTAAAACCCCTGTGAAAACATTCTTTGACGCTTACCATCTTATGTTCTATCACTAAAAACAAGAATTTAGTATCTGCTTTCAGGGCATTGTAAGCAGGCAAGAAACCTAGTGAGCATTTTTTTTCTAGTTTTTGGGCCACTGATTAAGGCTAACAAATTAAGCCTTTGGAATTCTTATCACAGAAATACAATCATGAGGGAGAAATAAAGGCAAGTGAGATCATTGCAGGCCTTCTCTCAGCAGGAATAGTCCAAGCAATGTTACTGCAGGTAGAGGATTCTCTTTGATTTACTCTGTGCTTTGTTAGTGGTGAAAAATAGGAAACCACCGTTTGATACCCAGGCCTGTGTTTCTGTTTTAATAACCTGGAACCAATTTGAGTTTCTCCCAGAGCTATCTGTCCTACCTGAGGATTTCATTCAGGCCTCTCATTCTGTGTATCTTAACAGCAATTAGTTTCCAGAATGAGCTACACATCACTGATGTTTCAACTACTGCACTGCTGATAAACAGTTTAAAAATGGGACTCCCAGCCAAACTTATCCTGGGCAGAGGGGATAAGAAGGGAGTTAAAATGAAGTTATTAACACACAGTCTCCCATCTCTCTCCTCCCTTGCTATTTGCACTGTGGCTATTCTACTCCAGGGGATTTCCTCCTGCTACATCACCTTCTGAGCGTACAGCAGCTGATTATATGTAGCTATGGTGGCTGATTCATTGGCGCAGGCCTCTTTTGCCTTCTCATAAGTCATTTTGTACTGCCCTTTTGGGGACCGTAAATGGAAAACTCCAACCGTGGTATCTGCAAAGAAAGAGAAGAACCAGCTCTTCTTGATTATTTTTTTTTCTTTCCTGAGTGCAGAGTGAACTTTGCAGAAGAATTACTGATGAATTTTATTAAATTTAGTTAGCACAAAGTGACCCCATGGGGGTAATATTTCTACCTGGAATGCCTTAATTTGTTGCTTCATAAAGCCAGTACTGCGAAGTATTTAAGCACATGTTCTAACTTCAGTCGTACTAAAATGTCACTGCTTCAAGAGGATTTAGGTAGCAGACTGAGTGAGCTTGCAGCTGCACGGATCCACACCAGACCCACTGACTTCAGCATGGTGTTAGAGGGATAAGGAAGGCTAAATGGATAGATCAGCTCAACAACCAAGACTTAAAGGCCACTATGCATGTGTGCCTGCATTCAAGAGTTGCTGTCCTGACCTTGGAAGTGGAGATCGGCACAGTCAGCATCGGGATGGCACTGCCCGTTGTCTTGTAAACAGCGATTAATAGGAAGCTGCATCACAGAGCAATTCAAACCATCACCAATATAGTTATTTTTACATTCACACTTGCGTTTATCCTGGTTGGAGAGAGAATAAAAAGGCCGCATCAAGTATTTAACAAACATAAAAATGGTATTTCAAGTAACATTTTGAACTGCTGAAAAATTTTCTTTGATGTATCCAGGAGTAGGCAAACAGAAAAGCTCTAGCTGGCAACTGTGATTCATCAGGCTTACTCTCATACTGACATTTATTCTTTTAAGCAAAACATTTATGTATGTACTTAGGAGCTCTGCTGAATTAAGACCAAAGCATATTTCCATCTACAAAGCTAATAATATGCATCGGAGAATTATATGACCTGTAATTGACAAATATAGGATGGCAAACCAATCAAAATGATGTTTAAATGACAGTGTGTGGAAGCATGAAAGGAATTTAGCAGTCACTAATTGTAATAAACTGAAAAATATAAAGAAAACAGAAGATAGTTACACCTAGGGATCATGATCACCAAGGCTATTTTATATAGTTCCTAGAAGAGGAATCAGGCAAACCACCAAAATGGATTTGGCTGATGATCTCAAAAGCACCGAAACAAATACAGAATAAAAATTATCACCACAAATTATCCTGTACAATTTGACCTTGCAAGTCCAGGAATGTGCATCAGGTGGCTGCAAAGTTTTTTAAACTGAGTACTGGGCAACAACAAGGTTGCCAGACCTATTCTGTCACCTGTCCCTAAGTTTAGCTACCAAAGTATATGCCATTTCAAGCTACGAAAACTGTCATTGCAAGCAGAAGTATTTTGCTATGAAAGGGATAGCAACAAAAAAAAAGCAACAAGAACTTTACACACAAAATATCTCATCTGCTTTGGTATCCCTTTCTTAAAAGTAAAGATTTCAAAACAAGCTGTTTCTCACCCCTCAGTTGAGGGGGTGCCAAACTAATGTGGCAAGTAGGCTGGACACAAGTAAACATTGTTTTGGAAAACAAGTGACTTTTTAGAAGTACAGCTTGTGATCACGTTGTTGGCAAGACCAAATAAAAGGCTTCTTTTGACACGAGTAAGAATTGTCTTAGACTTCCGCAGGGTGACCAAGATCATTCAACTTACAGGTCCTGTGACTGTACAAATGGCATGTTCATGGCAGCCTCCATTGAAGCCATCGGCACAAGGATTTATTGGAAGGCATGTAAAACCATCTCCTTTGTATCCTTTCTGACAAGTACAAAAGATTTTCACTCCAATTTGTGTGCACTCTGCTGCCTTGTGACACCCACCGTTATTTTGTACGCAAAGGTCTGCAGCTGCAAAGGGAAAAGAAAATGCCTGAGCTGAGTGTGCCTCAAAAGGGGATGTTTCTCAAAAGGGTATACCAGCTCCAGATTTTTAGAATGTCCACTAAGGAGACTAGAATACTTTTGGGGAAAAATACTGTTAGAATTTCCTGAGCTATTCCTGACCCTGTGCAATAGCTAGCCCGTGTAGCACTGAAGATGTTGTCAGGACTTTTGAGATCTGACACCATCCCAGCGATTGTGCCTTGCTTCTTGGCAGTGTAAGATTTGTGTGTTTGGGGATATTGCTGTGGCCAGGGTGACTTCTGAGGATGGGAGGTGCCTGCCGCAGAAACAATGATTGCTTCTGCAGTAATGTTGCTAGAAACTTCCCGTCCCAAAAGTCACCGAAGAAATCCTCTACATGAAATACTGCTGAAAACCCTGCCATCCTCCACTAGTTTACCTGCTGTTGATTCTCCTGCTTGTAAAAGCCTGGTGAAGCCACCCACCTGCTTTAGGAATAAGTAGTCCATGTGGTCTAAATTTGTTTTAGTGTCTGCTTGCTGCAGGGCTTTAGGTTGGGTAGCCAACGTTTCACACTCAATGGTGACTGCGTGCAGGTACATGTGGTCAGGCGAGCGTGCCTTCTTTTAGCACGCTCTGAATGAAGAGGGGATTCACCTGTGCATGTGATCCCATCTCCATTGTAAAGTGGCTTGCACTGACACGTGTTGTTTTCCATACAGACAGCGTTGGTGGAACAGCTTGGAGTACACACTGGCAGAAGAGCTGTGAGGAATGAAAAAAAGATGGTATGAAAATGCTGTTTACATCACAAAGTTCTTGCTTAGTGCAGAAGGGAAAGCTGTTACACTATTTTTTGCTATCTGAAAAACTTGTATGAATATTTTGCTGAGCGATTAGCTCGCAGGCAGTTTCTTCCCTTGTGTAGCCTAAAGCACTTTTCCAAGGAAGATAAGCATATTCCCATTTCACACATAAAGAGACAGGGAGATGAAGGCACTTGTTCAGTCAGCAGCAGAATTAGGGACACAGACTCTTATCTCCCAGTCAATGCTTTTGATAGCCCCCTTATCTCCAGATGAGGGTTTCTGATATTAAGACCTTCTTTCTCTCCCATATGCAAGCCCTCTGTTGACCCGAGATTAGACAGAGACCTAGTTCAGTTTCACACAGCCGACCAGTCCATCCTGTTTCACAGAAACATCGTCCTGTTCCAGAGTATCCTTCGTCGCATTGCCCATGGGTCTTGCATTCACAGGCTGCAAAAAAACCCCACAGATCAGTCATCTACAGAGCTATCATGGGGAAAGGGAAAAATCTTTTCTTTAATAAACACCACCTAGCTTGTCAACTGAGGTAGAGTATTGTTTGGCAAGAATTTAGGTTAGTCCCTTTTCACCACTGTGATGGTCAAGCAGTGGAATAGGCTGTCCAGAGAGGCTGGGCAATTCCCCATCCTTGGAGGTTTACCCTACTGGGAAAAGCCCTGAGCATCCTGTTCTGATCTCAGAGTTGATCCTGACTTGAGCAGGAGGCTGGACTAGAGAGATCCTAAGGTGTTTTCTAGTGTGACTTATTCTGTGATGCTATGATTTATCATGTGCATTAGTTCAATGCACCTCTGAAAACAAATACTGATCTACCCTGTGCTAGAGGAGCAAACTTCAGGCAGGACTATGGTAGGAAAGAGTTAATGGGTGGGCCTGATTCTTATCCTAATGAGCAGCAGCTACTAACTGTGGGAAGTCCTTTAGGCAAGTGAATTAAGACTACAAGCACAAAAATTAAGGTATGTGGAAACAATATGCTTATTTCCTGGGTGGGAGATTTGACTGATTAAGGAGATCAAGTACAAGGTCAGTGAGCTATGTTTTAAGATATGGGCAAGTCACCTGTAGTATATTTTTCAAGTTTTATATACTTTTACGATTGAAGTCTTCTGAATTCCTTTTCTATGTATGTGGGGTGTTACCCTCTGTGTCCTACAAGCTCAAGCGTGAGAGGCTGCTGTATTCAGTAGGTGATTTACACCCCCAACACTGTTTGCATCTTGTAATAACTTGTGTATTGAGTCTTTCCTGAGAGCTGTGCATAACAACTGTGTTGCAGCATAACAAAATAGCATCCTCTTTCTCCTCAATGGGGGAGAATGTGGGATTTGGAGAAGTTCTGTGTTTGTTACAACCTTGTGATACTGAAATCAGTATCTATCTGACTTCCATTCACATAGTCCAATTACTTAGTTTATGGCTAGTATAAGCATGCATTAAAAAGAAGGACCTGTAAGACCTTCCTCTGTCAAATACCATAATCTGGGTTTCAGACTAACAGTTCATGTGGAGTTTATGCTATTGTGTTCCGTAAAATGGATAACTGAAGGTAAATGTAATTTTAAGTGTTGGTGCCCTGCCTCTGCTCTAAGGCTATCCAGCCTCTAACCCACAACTGAATGTGCTCATGGGTGCTACCGCTGTATCCAGTGTTAAGATGGAAGAGTTAAGACTGTAGCTGGCCATCAGAGAGCTTTACAGTGGGAAAATATTTAAATTAAATGGTGACATTAACCCCTTTGAGGAAATGTGAGACTTGTTCCACACAGGTTATGCTTACAACTACAGTGAAGGGCGTTACATGAGCAACTTATAGGCTGTTGTCTCTCTTTACAGACTACTGTCATCTTTTCTTTCCTTCACTGGTTATCTCCTGCATTCCTCTATTCCTCTATTGTCTTGCCCTTTCCTGGGCTGGGGTAAATGGCTGTGCTATAGCTGAAAAGACTTTTTGACCTCTGTGTTTGATATTTATGGGTTGTGTTTAAGTAAGAGGAGGAGCCTTGCACTGAAGGTTAACTAAAGCATCTGTCCTTGCTACCTTCCCCTCCTCTCTTTTGTGGATCTCTCTTCTGAGACCTCATCTCTCCAGTGTGAGACCTCATCTCTCAGTGTGAGGAAGAGCTCAGGAGAAATGTTAATAATAAAATGGAGGTGCTTTTCTTGGTCTACTTAAAAACCTACCATGGACAAAAATGTTTGGGTTTGCAATGGGAAACAGTACAGAAGTGAAACCTCAACATACGTTTGCAGTTAGAGCCATATCTGCCTGGCAAACACAGCTCACATGAAGTCCCATTGAAGCCACTGTCACAGCTGCACTCTCCTGTCCCTGTGTACCCATCGTCACAGGAGCCGTGGTTATTGCATGGGGTGTCCGGCCCTCCTGGGCAAGCTGAAAGTTAGAAAAAGTGACTTGTGAGCTTAAGTGAGTGTTTTTGTTGTCGCCATTCATTATTCTGTAAAATCCTTGAACACTGAAATGCTTATGAATGCATATCTGATAGGGTTTGTAAAAGCAGTTGTGACATTTCTGAGTGCAAGTTTATGCTCCTAATACTTTTAGATGCTTTTATGAAACTTAGCAGAAAGATGCAGTGGACTCTCCCAACCCTGGGTACTGAGAGCTGTTACCTATAGCTTGCTTATTCCGACCTCTGAGACATGTGTGCACCATCAGCAATCCCTAACTCATGCTCAGATCAGGCCCAGTTGCTGGTCTTGTCCTGGTTACCCCTGAGCTGGAAGAGTAGCTCAGGCTGGACAAAAATGTTTGGGACCAGTATGTGCCCAGTTCTTGTTCATGAAATCTGGACAGAGAGGGAGCTGGCAGGGCTAAACGTGCTTAGATCAGTCTGATAGCAGATAGCTGCACTGGGATCTCCCTAAGCACTTTGCTGCTGCTTTGGGTCCAGACTGTGGCTGGGGCATCCTATATAACAAAGCAGAAAATCATTCTGGTCATTAGTTCAGCCGGCCTGATACTGCACTGTCAGTTGCCTCCTTTCTCACAGTATGGCGTATTCAGGGTCTCAGCACGGCATGTCTCCTGAGTGGAGCTGAGAAAATCAAAAGGAAAAGGCTGACGGCTCAAAGCGGCTCAGACACAGCATGTGTGGATGCAGCTATCTGAGGTTGGGAGACTTGAAGCTTGGTGACTGCCTGTTCTGTACTGTTCCTCTGTGGAGCTGGTATTTGAAGTTGATACTCATTTAAATTAGAAGCAACCTGGGAGGAACTGCTGCATCCCCTCACAGAACCACAACTGTGACCAGTGACAGGAGCCCACAGTTCCTCAGTGTGTGCTAACAACCAGCTGGAGGTAAAGCCACCTTCTTCCCTCATATCTGTTTGAAACTATACTGGGCAATTTCTGAGCTTACCAGTGGCATGAACTCTTGCAGATGTTCACATGTATGAGTGAGAATGCATGTGCATATTGTGCTCTTGTGTTGCTGGCCTGATTTTTTTTTTCTTTCAAAGGATATCTAGGGGTGACTGATTAATGCTCTACAGCAATCTTTACTTTTTATAAAATTTATGCAGTTCATTATTGGTGTCAAGTTTAAAACTTGCTGTAACCATGTGAAAAAGATGAGTGGGTCTCACACAGGAAGAGTGGGTCTGTATGAAAGAAGAGCTATGGAAAGTTGAGCTATGTGATCTGGAAGAAGAGACATGAATAGAGACTATCTGCAAAACAGGGATTCTGTTGCAAGAACTGAAGTACACA
>JAUBNY010000429.1:3184667-3239982 GCA_032275445.1 Crypturellus soui | reverse complement strand
AGGATATTTCCTCCATACTGAGAATGCATATTCAGGTACTTTAAAACATATTTCTGTAAAACCACATATGTGAAACAGCAAACACCTGTCTTAAGAGCTAGGCAGTTGCTGTTTGGTGTCCTTAACGCTTTCTATAGCTGGGATAGTAATATTATTCCTTTTAGTCTTTATGACCAAACACCTGGGGCGAATATACCTTATTCAAAAGCAGACTGGAAAAATTCATGCTTACATTGTAAAGTACTGTTCTAGCCTGGGAAAAAAATGTTGAAATCTGGTCAGAACTAGCAAAGTTGCTCATAAAAAGAGACCACTTTTCCCCTATGTTCCTCAGGTTATCTCTGCACATCTTTCAGGCATGCATTTATTTTTAACCTGTGCTTTTGCCAATGTGGCAATATGAAACAGCAACTGAAGGCAGCCTGAGGTGACAGGACTTGATCTCTGTAGTCCCTAAGCTGTTGTGGGTCTTGTCTCTGAGTTTGTAAGGACAGGGCTTGACCCACAGGCTGTGGCTTCACCAGGGGAAACAAATGCTAGACTGACCAGCACATCCACAGTGATAAAGCTGTCGCAGCGGCCCCCCAGGCTGGGGTCCACCAGCAGGCAGTCGATGCCATATGCGATACCCCCGTCGAATTCCAGCTGCCGCTGCACTATCTTGCACTTCCTGTCGTTCAGGAAAAGGTCACCCTGAAAGATGGGACAAGAGAGGCAAGGTGTAACAAACCAAGAGTCAGTTTTCCTTGAGGACAAACCAAATCCAGATCTTGGATGGGAATTAGGAAGAATTCTCCCTCTGTGTGAAAGCTCCCAATGTAAAATGGTGTGTCCAACTATCCTGTGGATAACTTTGATGGCTGCAGGGGCTGGAAATTTGGAGATGTTTTTTTCCCTGCAACTCAGGGTCCTATAACATCATAGATAGCTGAATCCTTTCCTCTCCTAAAGAATGGAGAGCACACTTTTGTTTGTCTATCGGTATGTCTGTATTATTATTATGTGTATTTTAGTTTGGGCTCATTGTCAGAGATGGATGCCAGTCAGAGAATGTGAGGGTTATGATCCACACAGAAACACATGTTGTTGTTCTGGCTTAACAGATTGCATACACACCTCCATGTTAGTGTGTAAGTACTTCCAAGCCAGAGCTCATGTGCAAATACTGCATTCATGAGGTTTCTCCCAAATTTATCTTACAGCTTTGCATTGAGTATTTCATCGAAAGAAAAGTTGAAATGTGCTGGTGTTTGTCTTTTGCAGTAACTCCTGAGAGCTACTTTGAACAAATCTTACAGCAGAGAAAATGATGTCTCCAAAAACTCTTATTTGTCCATTTAGCCTGCTGAATTCTTCTGGGTGACTGACCTGGATTTGGGAACTGTTAGCATGGATTGGCAAAGACCAAATAATTCTGGGGGCATTGGCATCTTTGCATATGCACTGTGGAGTTTGTCTGAGTAGATACTCTTGAAGGGGCTAGGGTTAAATATGACGACAAGGCAAACACTTACGATATCCCTGTTATCCCCGCAGCTAATGCTGAGGTTGGAGCCCTGCACAGTTTTTAGGACGCTGTAGAGAGGGAGCTGGTAGGCTAACACCTAGGAGGAGAACAGGAGATGTGCATTTGGTTTACGTGTCTTAGCCTTGGTAATGCATGTAACAAAATTCAAAAGCTTTACCTTGGCATCTCGGATGATGTGGTATTTGAGGTACTGCACCAGTTTATCTGTATTGGACTTTTTGAACAGGAAGTCCTGTTGTTCCTGTGGGAGGCCTCTGATAGCTGCATCCGTGGGCCAGAAGAGCGTGACGGGTGTGTGAAGGGGATCGCTAATCAGACTGAGCAAGTTGTTGTTCTGTAGCACAGGCCAAGGAGAAAAAAAAAAAAGAGTAAAAAAAGAGAAGGGATGGAACTAACTGCCCTTCTAAAATGATGCTGACCCTAAGGAATGAATGCCCATTATAATGGGGGTTCAGTGGCTGGGATGTTATAGTGACAAATGCCCTGATTGCTTCCTTAGTCGATGGTGTCCAAGTGCTGATTTTAAAAACCAGATGCCTGAGTTGAACTGCAAAAGTTCAGTCACATGGACCAATTCTCAAAAGTGTTTTGGGACACAGGACTGGCTACTAAAAATCATGCTGCAGGTCTAGTTTTGGGTTTGAGAAGTTGTGCTTGGGTCAGATCTTGGCCACATAGTCCTGTCATCCAGTAGGTCAGATTTGAGCCAGCAGAGAAGAGTTCATGGCAGGTCTGCTTGATGCCCATCCTAGTAGGACAGGAACTGCGTGAAGACCAGGTTTGTCATATACCTCGTTGCAAACCCTCTGAAACTACTGAGCACCAGTCAGTGATGCTGTGTACCAAGCCTGAACTTTCATCTAAAACGTGTTTAAACCCTGTGCCCAGTGGCTGCTGATTTATTATTCTTACCTCTAGTAAGTTGCTGAACAGGATGTATCCATGTTTGGCTGCAACCATTTTGAGGCTTTCCTGCAAATAAATAAATATGCAGTAGATTTATCCAATAAATTCATTATATGGGCATTTGAAAAACAAGGCATTAGCTTGCTTTTCCCTCTTAATTCACTGCTATGAAATCAAAGCCACTGTAAAAGCCCTGTGTGGAAGTCCTCTTATATTGTTCTTAGTATAAATGTAATTATTGACTGAATTCTTGAATTTTAAATATACTGGTGTTTATTCAGCAATGTCTACTTATACTTGTATAATGTTTTATAGCATCACTGCTCTTTCTGTTACATATATGTGCTACATGTATCTACATATATCAGTAAATGTGGAAAAGCACCCAAGACAAGGGTGGTGCAGCCTGCACCACTTTCTGAAATGTGGCTTTTGGAAAGCATGTGTAATGAGCTGTACCTACCTTCTTAGTGCCTGGAGGAAATTCCTGCAGCTCTGCTGGGACCAGAATTTGATTTATGATATGGATCACGCCATTTGTGCCAACAACATCACTGGATATAATTTTAGCTTTATTGTTCAAATACACAGAGTTCTGAAAGGTAACAAAATTAGTTTTTGTGAGTGAAGCTGATACCAAATTTCTTTGACATGGCGAACTCACTCACTGCTCTCTTTGCAACAAGTTGTAGTCTTGGTTTTAATAAATCACCCTCTGTCCATTCAAACTCTGGTCATGCTTATGAAGCTGCAGTCAGAGGATTTAATAACTCATATCTAAGCAGGAATCATGCAACTACAGTCTTAGCAGATATGAAGTGCTGAATTATTCAGCTGAATGGGCAATTCTGTTTAAAATACTATTTTACTTTTTTTTTTAATCAAAGAAGGAAAGAGATTATTTTAAAAAAGCTGATTTTAAAAAAGCTAAAAGAGAGCAGACATCTTTATTCTGATTGCTCCCTCTTCATTTCCCTGTTACCTGAGAATAGCTGATCTGTATAGGGTCTCCCTGGAGAGAAGTGACGTTTGAAATTGTTGTCAGGTCATTATACAATAGACTGGCACAAGCCACCACGTGGTACCGAAGGACTTGAGCCATTGTTCCCCTGGCAAGCCAGTCTTTAACCTACAACACAAAGTGGAGGAGTTGCAAGGCAAGCAAGCAAGGCATCTCAATCCAAAAACTCATGGACGGCTTGAAAAAAGCCTGCGGCCATTTCCTTACTTACTCGGGGATCAGTATTTAATATTTCTGTGCGAGGTACAAATAGAGTGAAAGGGCCAGGGCCTGCAATATCCGTGACAGATAAGGCCTGGAAAATTTAAAAAAGAAAGCAGTAATTAGTTACTAATACAAATATCAGCCAGTGAACAGACCAAGGCTGGGGTAGCCTGTCAAATGATGATGACCATGAAAGATTTGAAGTTGTGTTTGATTAGTTTATTGCATGATTAGTTTATTTCCCTGAAATGCAAGAGTGAGAGTCCTACTAGGTGGACTTTCTTTCTCAAGCTTATCTATCACTACTTTATGCAGACACAAGATGAAAGGTTTTTCTATTTGTTCTTTCAACTTAAAAGATAAATCTTCATTTTCTGTACAATAACAAGCAAGAGAGGAAAGTTCGTGGTCAGTAATAAGCATAGGAAAGGTGAAGAGGGCTATTCGTTCATGGGCATTAAGTTGAAGGATGTTGGGTACATGCTGGATCTCTGCCCATTTGCCATCACGCCCTAATGAGAAAAATAAACAACCAACACACCAAAACCCCTTCCTCAAGGTTTTCTTACCTCTAGGTGAAAATAAAATCTAGATGTTTTGAAGTCCCTGAGAAGTTCCTGCAATCAAGAACAAGACTTTGTAACAGTGCTGCAAATCCAGAGCAATGACTGTGGAATAAAAATGCAGTGCTTGGAAAAGGGAGAAGTTTCATGATAGGGATTTTTTTGCCTAGAACAGAAGCTATCCTAAAAGCTATTCATCTGCACTGTTCCTGTTGTTCTTTCCTTATCTTGTTCTATCAAAGTTCAGTCTTCTTTGAAGTCTAAAAATATCAATATTAACTCTCTAGTATTGCTTTCATAACAATTATCCATCACTTCAGTTTCTCTTTTCTTCTTGGAAATATGTTTTTGCTAAGAAGACACCATGAAGCAAACCCATAACTGGATTGTCAGTATTGAAAGGTTGAAGCTGTTACAGGAAAATGCATTTTTCTATTTTTGTACACCAAAGATATTGTAATGGAAAATCATATTAGGAAAGTATTTTTAAAAATTTTGATGCCAATCTTGAAGTACTTTTAAAGGGTCTGATTTTTTGAAGCAAAATACAAGGATATTCTGAAAATCAAATTTTGAATATGTTTCAACTCTAAGTTGTCAACTTTAAGTTGTCACTGTAAACCATCAAATACTACACTTTTCACTGTTGTTTTTGTTTCACAGTTTTGTTTTATAGTGCCAGTTGGTGTTGTATGAAAGACCATATGTACATTCACTCCTCAGATCACTATACCTCTGTGAATGCCGTATCTAGTACAAACCAGCTTTTCTTGAACATGACTCGGAGCAATATGATCTAACTGTGAAGGTAGCTTTACCTTAAGCAGGATGTTGGACAAACTATCTCCAGGAGTCCCCTCCAAATAAATTATTTCATGATGGTTAGGGGTATTTTCCAATTTCCTGTAATCTTGGATAGATATTACTGCAAATTTTGGGATAGGTATGCTGAATTCTCAAAGACAGAATTGGTATGTTTCAACAAAACACTATTGTATTAAATAACTATCTGAATAACAATCAAGGGCAGTAAACACATGTTTTACCTGGAAGATATTGCCTCGACATTTAAATCCATCCCCAACATAGTTACGTTTGCAGGTGCAGGTCCTTTCTGTCAGCTCAGTGTCGTTACAGATCGCAAATTCACTGCAGCCTCCATTATTCTTGCAAGATCAAAATGAGAAACCATGGGAAACCAAGAAAAAAATGAGAAACCATCTTGTTTTCTCTGCATGTGCTTGTTTCCTGGTGTCCCTTCAGTGGCCAGTCATTGCTGGGATCCTTTATCACAGGCAATGGGTTGGAACAAAAACTCCTTCTGGAGTTACTAGTGGGGTCTAAATTGAAAGGCCATAATCAGTCCTAGCCTTGCATTTACTGGGTATTTATGTGGATTGCTGGAAATTTTGAGCCTCTGATCTCTCAGTGGTACCTCTCAAAACCACCATTTTATGGTGTAAACAGCCAGATAGACAGTCTGGAATAGAAAACAGCAGCTCATAATTTTGAGCTTTCTTGCCTCTAGTCTCTGTCTTTAGCGCTCTTGCTCTTCCTTCACTGCAACCTTTCAAGGTTAGAGAAAGTCTATAGGCAGCCAGACTGGTTAGGTGAAAGTTACTGTCTTTGTGCTCCGAGCACACACAAAGGTGGATATTATTCTTATTATATTAAAATGTTTTATTTTTTCTCCATAAGAAAGGTTTTCATTTCTTTCTCCCTGCCCCGCTCTGTCTTCTTTGCTGTGGGTAACCCTCCTCTGTGCCTCAGCTTGCAATGTAGCTCTAGCTGCAGCATGCTCTAGTTGTCCCTCCTTGAGCAGGGGGTTGGATCAGGTGATCTGTAGAGGTCCCTTCCAACCTGAACCATTCTGCGATTCTGATGCTATCCTGTACAATGTGTGCACAAGGATATGTTGGGAAACTCCCCAGAGAGCAGCCTGTCCACAGCCATAGGGCCCGTGAGGCTCCTGTCTTTATTTGCTCAGTGGAAGTGTTGCCCCAGGTGAGCATGTAGGCTGGGACCATTGGCAAAAACATCTACTCCAGGGATTCTAGAAGTGCCAAGGCCCCATGGGAATTTGTTGCCCAGAATGTGGATTCATTAGTAATGACTTGGCAGTGTTAGGATTTACTTGATACTGTGATTTGACCATAAATAGTTCAAACAGAGAGGGGAGGTATATGCTGACATCTGATTCTGTGTTTCTTTTGGGATGCCAAATCACATGTATGGACTAACCCCCTGCCCCACATCTAATACTGTCATTAAAGTGAGTTTTGTCTTGGTTATCAAACTCTCGACTCCTATAACAACTGGAACCGGCCACTGAGAGTCAATAACCTGAACTTTTTTTTTTTTTTTTTTGGCATTACTACTGTCTGATAGATAACATTTCCCCTCTCCTTTATCCTTTGAATCAGGCTCTGTAATTTTATCCTGTCAAAACCCTGTCTTATCAAAACCCTCTGCATTTCTTCTCATATTAGGTAAAATGCTAGTAGGCTCTCTAGGTCCCAAGATCAAGTATAGATAATAACATTTTATATGAATTCTAGCAATGACAAAAAAAATCTGACAAGACGTGACTTATATTTAACTACTACAGACGAGTGTATTTCTTTCTAGATTTGATCTGAAGTTATTGTTTTTCTGACTAAGTGATGAATCAGAGTCCTGACTTGTATTACATCCAAACTGTGACTAGGAAAAGCCCTGATTGTATGCTTGGTTTCTAAAATAGTGACAGCACTAAAGTATATACTGAACTAAAAGTGGTCTTAGCTAATTTTTTGATTCTGCAAATAGAGGGGATAATCTTCATACACGAGTTCTGAATGCATGCCAAACCCCAAAATGTAATGGTTATATTAAGAGTTTAAATGCTTTCCTTAAAATGATTCTTACCTGTGAACACAGACTGATATATGTGCACTTTTTGCCATCTCCAGAATATCCCTTCAAGCAATTACAGGTTGCCTGTAAAGTGAAAATAAGAAACGTGTACATGGAAAGGCGACAATTTCTGCTCTTCTCCTTCCTACTCATGTCACTCTCCCCCTCCTCCGCCCCAGCTGTTCTGGTTATTTGAAATGATCCCTTCCTCCATTCCACCTGTTACTCTTCTTGTATAACTGTCTAAAAGCCTAAATTGTTTCCTTGGTTTCATTCTCATTGATTGATATTACTTTCTCCCACATGTTTTTTTTTAATGTTGAAATATCTCTATAAACACCTCACAAAACACAGTTGAGTCCTGCTGTTGCTATTCAGCTTCCCATTCAGTGGCAATCAGCTCAATGCTTATGTTATGATTACACTTTTTTTGTACCTGTCAGTTATCATGCTATGAAAAATTAACACAGGTACAAAGAAATGACTTTTCCTCCTCTTCAATTCACTGCTTAATGGGGCTCAGTTTTTAATTGACATTTAATATGTAGAAGATGAAATTTTTGGAGGAGACTTCAGCAGCAGAAACAAAAACTGCCAGGCAGTACAACAGTGATGTTTTATAAATCTGGATGACTCAAACTCCTTGAGACAGCACAAGCGTTTCCAGGCAATAGAGTGCAGGGATTTTATAGGAGAGGTTATTACAGCTCTCACATTAACTGTTTTCCCATGGTAAGGAAGTATACATAATCTGTATACTGTAGCTACTGTATACTGTAGCTACTTCTTCTATCATTAATAACCATGTTGGGGAGTGAATAATCATCGCTCCTCTTGTCCATATGGACAAGAAGGAGTAAGCAGCTCTGCACCCCCACCAAAAATGTGTTGTCAAGTCACAGGGATAATGAATCAGTATGAGCAGCAAGAGGGGACAAGGATTATGCCTTTTCCTCTCTCTCCCCTGGGCAACTGGAAGGCAGGAATTGCTCTTGGACTCCTGATCTGTTTTTTGCATTGCTCCTATAGAAATGCTGCTGTGCAGTCCCCAAGGGAGATTTACAGTCACAGCCAATATGAAACTACAGGATTACAGTCTTGACAATAGTCAATATGAAACTACAGGGCTGAAAATAAGTGCTGCAATCAAGGAGTTTGGCTTCTCTAGGAACTGTTATAAAAATGGAAACACTAATCTGTGCAATATGATTGCCTAGGCCAATTTTTCTCTTCTTCCCTTAAAGTCTGTTTTTATTTCTGTTTCTTTGGAGAGTAATGGTGTTTCTTCATGATGGTCACAGAATTTTGAAGGAGTGAATGATTATATGAGAATTATGATTCAGCCTATTTTCCCTCTTTGTGGCTACAATTGAGCAATGCTGGAAGAAGGGCTGTTTGGAAATAGATTTTCCTCTGTAACAACAGAGGAAACCTCATTTGGTAATATTTTAAACTGACAGATTTTCAGACTTTCAGACATGAAAGTGTCTAGCAGGAATGAAACATCAGAACATGGGTTGACTCTACATTTTCAGATTTTTTCCATCAAATACACCTTTTTTTCCCTCCCCAAGTCTGTGTCCTTGTTTTCTCCTCAAATCTCCTTCCCACTCCCCTCCCCCAGCTTTTTTTTTTTTTTCTTTCAGAATTTTTGTTGTTGCAAAACCCAGTTTTCTATTTAGAAGAAAAATCAGATAGTGAAATTCTTTTACCCAACTGGAAATGATCAGTCCAATCCTATTTATTTGCACTGATGGAGTACTCACTTGATTGGGTCCAACCTGGGTGCATTCAGCATTTCTATCACAGCCACCATTGTTCTCTAGACAAGGGTTGATTTCTTTATAAAACAGAAACAGTAGCAAAAAGAATGACTTCTGAGAACCGAAGAAGGGAGATTCCTAAGTACAGTACCACGTATGCAGATCATGAGCAACTATGAATCAGCAAAACTGTTTTAGGTATTTGATACCTCAGTCTAGATCTTGTAGTTGCCTTGGTAAAGATTAAAACAATCTAGTCAGCATTTTTAGAAGGGTACATGGGGATGTACCAGACAACGGGGATGTTCAGGGTTCTGTGGTGGTCAGAGGAGCATGGGGGTTTCACACTTAGTGAACGGACTGTCTCTGGTGTTAGGCTGTACTGCTAGAGATGCAGTTTGTCAGGTCTTATCTACCACATAGTGGTGTAGGCAAGAGGGTTGATACACCTTTGGCATTGGGGGCTATAGTATCAGGAAACCACAAGCCTGGGTCTTGTATGGATCATCCATCTACAACACTGCTGTGACTCCCCTCCTTGTGTTATACAAGAGGGTGTGAATGCTCACCGATGCAGACTATGCCATCTCCGGTGTACCCAGCCTTGCAAACGCAGACTCTGTTTCCAGGTGTTGTTTTTCTACAATCTGCTTTGGCAGAGCAGCCACCATTGTTGGTCTCACAAGCATCAATAGCTGAATAGTGACAAAAATTCGAATTAAATCAATGAGCATTATTGGCTTTCTTTTCAGATTGAGTCTTCTCTGCCTTTTAAAGGGATGTGCTGGCATTTGCTGAACAAAGAACCTTTCTGATTTAAGAATCTGTAGATGTCATTAGTGCTACATATTTATTTCTTACTGATTACAAGACAGAAAGAAGTGTGGAAAATAAGAATTCATTCAGGACTGGCTCTCAGTAATCTCCCATCTTCCCATTGCCCACATTCTAACTAGAGCAATAAAGAAGAGTCCTCCTTCATGTTCTTCATGAGGTTAGAGGAGTGTCTGGAGCTTTCCCTTAGTTTGCCCCTTTCTGCAAACAGATCAAATGGCCTTCACTTGCAAGAGGTCTGAAGTCTAATCCCACTCAGCTCTCCTGTGACAAAACATCCTGTTTGGATGAGGAATGATGGAAGAAAGAAGCAAAAACAGCCGGGTCTCTGAAATCCTGGTTCTGCAGTCCTTGTGTTCTCAAACACGTTGTGTCATTTATACAATTCTAGATGAGTCAGAGGCTTGCAAATTGACCTCGCTCAGTTACCCAGAGAACAGGATAGGAGCCTTGTCTGATCTGCGTTAATTAAACCAGATCAAACATAGCTTTTTTTTTTCTTTTTTTTTTTTTTTCTTCAAATGACCTCACAGTCCTGTTTCAGTAGCTGGCACATCTAGACTGAGGAGATTACTTGTCCTGTAATCTTTCACAACCTCTCTTCACAAGAATCATTTGGTACAGGGGACTCAGTGTGAATGCAGAGGTACTATAAGAAGTCTGTCACCCAGGACTTTGTGCACATGGAGTTTTCCCACCAGCAGTTTAAACTCTTTTTTCACTTGATTTGTGCCAAAAGGGAAAAACAAGGCAGTCAGGATAAGGAGTATTTAGATCTTGTATTAGCTAGCCATTGTTATTAGACAAATATGCTTCTGTTCCCAAGAGCATTAGTATTTTAACCAACTAAGGATTAGGTAAAGCGATTATAAAAAATAATTACACTCGCTGCAGCAGGGAGTTTTGTAAATCTGGATACCCTGTACTCTCAGAAGAACACCTAGGATAAACTGCTATTGCCCCTTTCTGAGGTAAGTGGTCCAAAGAAGTTGATCTTCTCATCCCAGAAATCTGTGCAAGTTCAGAAAACTGACACTATAATAGAACTATATAGATTCCAATAGTCAAAAGTGCTATTGGACCCTGTCCTTGCTGAAAACAGAAAAATACAAAATCCAGGCATCACTGCTCTGCAGAAAATGGGGCCTAGGCTGTGTATGGTATCTTCCCTATTCTCTGATGTCCCTTAGCATACAGAATTCCTTGCAGCCTGGAGATTCTGAGTACTTTATTTGTTATGAACCTGCACCTGTTGCACTCTATTCATTTCGAGCAATCTGGCAGCAGTTCCTGTTTTTAACTCCTGTATAGGGAAGTGCTCATCTCTCTTCCCTCTCCCGTGACCGCAGAGTACTTCAAGCACATTCTTTCCCAAGGCATGAAACAAAGTTCACTTGCCTGTACAGAACGTCCCGTTGCCCTTGAACCCAGCTGCACACTTGCAGGAGGCGGTGCCATTCGGTAGAAGAAGGCAGCTGGAGAAGTGAAAGGAGGGAAATCATGTAAGGGACAAAAAGTATCATGTCTCTTGTACAGCCCTCATTGTGCATTGTTCTGAAGGCAATGTTGCATAGAAATAGGTATTTAGTCTTATGGTATGATGCAGTTATAACTATTAAAATGAACATAGACTGAACTTTCAGAATGCATTTTAGGTGTTTTAAGTATAAAAAAAAGTATGCTTTGGGCCTGGAAGTGTCATATCTTCTCACACAGGACATCAGAAACTGTGTGCCTGCTTCACCAAAAGCTGTGCAGAGAACACTTCTTGTGCACACGTGTTACTTGGTGTGAGGAACACAGAACAGATGTCCAGAAATGGTGGCCAGACTTTTGGGTGCCCCAGGTAAAAACTTGGTTTCTGGAAAGCTTGGCTGTCTTTATGCAGTTGTAGATTTACTGCCTTGTTGACACTGGTCAATGCAAGGACTGCTTCCTGCTATTATCATGTGACAATGCCACAAAATATCAAATAGAGCCCTGTTTTGCCCCTGCCTGTCATGCCAGTGCCTGGTCCATGTACATACAGGAACACAGCTGTGAATAGGTAAAAATCTGCTTTTGCTGTCACTATTGCACTGCAGTAAATGACTGAATTGCGGGTAACTTGAAAATTGGCTTCAGGCTCACTGTATCTGTGCTGGACAACAGAGAGGTTTTTTGTTGTTGTTGTACATTTTGATGTGAAGAGAAAGGAGGGAGAGATGTGTCTGCTTTTGGTGTACTCCCTTCTACTGTTTTTTTTTTTTCTAGTTATGTTTGGGATGATGGTGGGGGAAGCAGGGCAGATAAAACGCACTTTGGAAATCCACCTCTGTGACCAGCCTTGCCCTGTCTGTTCATTCCTTTTAGTCCTGCAGACTCAGGTGAAGCTGATGGTGGCAGCTGCCCCAGCAGGCTGTGGTCTTGCACTGGCTTTGCCCATGCCTGTGCCTTGGAAAGACAGGCCTGCTGGTGCTAGGGGCAAACCAGGGTGCGCACGGTGGCAGCAGGAGCTGGGGAGACAGCTTCAATAGTGCAAGTCACAGACTGCATCCTTCCTTGCTATGGCAGCAGGAGCAGCAATCCCTGTTCTCTAAGGCTTTCTCCTTGTGTTTCTGTCTCTGCCTGGCTCCTTCTGCCCTGTTCCTAATGCAGGAATGTCCAGGCACTTTCACTGCCCTTATGCTTGGGGCAAAGTAGTGTTATCTGTGGAGGATCTTGCTGAAGAGTAAAACTGCCTTTTCCCTTGCAAAGGATCCCCTTTCCCTTCCCACTCCTCCAAATCAGTGGATTTCATACATACTTAGCACTGGTATGGCATGAAGTGTTACATGCATCATCTTTGATTTCTGCAACACAAAAACAAAATAAAGCTGCGATCAGAGCCTTTTGGGTCAATAAACTGCTAGTTTCCCACTTCCTTACTAGTATCATGCAGCACTAGAGCTTCTCGCTCTTCAATTTGAGAATCTCACTCTCCAGAGGAAAGCAGCCCTCCCTTGGCTAAATGACTCCATGAGTACAAATCATTGGTACCATTTAAATTCTGTTGTGAGGAAGAAGCATGCCATCATAGTACCAGGAAAGTATTTTAAAAAATCTAACTTTATATAATTAATCTGCACATGCAAAATTCTTCCTAGAATAAAGATAAATAACAACAGGTAAAACTGAATGCTGCTCAGATCCTGTTGAAGTTCTAACCATGTTAATGATAAACTTATTTTCATTACTGTTTTTCCCTGAGTAAACTAAAGAAGATATCGAATATTATTTTGTGTGTATATAAAATTAATATTTATCATTAATGTATCATATTAATACTATTTATGTAAAATTGGTGTTGAAATATGTATTAAGTATATTTTATATGATAACATAATTTAATCAGTTATAGTAATCATATAAAATCAACATAAACTGATTTACTTGGCAATTTTTATTGTATTAATGAAAATATAAATGAATACCCAATGTTGTATAGCTAAACCAACTTACTGAAACAGTTGAGAGGCTTTTGATCAAAATATGAGGCAACCTGGCTCTGTAAAATATGCATTCTTAACAAATGAGATATTCTTGGGGGCAGGATGTGGCAGATCTAGGTAATTAGCTAAGTAATAAGCATTTAAGTCTTGTTGGCTCTCTATTAGCATGATGGTCAATTCCTTGAGTATACAAATGTTTTGCCCTTATTTCTTTGTGTGGGAGCACACAAAGCTGGATACCTGGTAGTCCTCGTGGACCTTCCGCATTAGGATGTGGTAATGACTGCAGTTCCAGCATTTCCTGAAATGCTCCCTCCCTTCCCTAGAGAAAGGAGATGGGCCACTCACCGCTTTCACATGTCACTCCTCTCCAACCGATGTCACATTCGCAGGTGCCATCCCCATCAATCCCGCTGTTACATTTTCCGTGGACACAAGCACACACTGAGGAGAGGTGGGAAGGAAATCACTTGCACTACACAGGATAAGTGGGTACACAGAAAGTCACAGTGATATAAAATGAAGGAAAATGGCTCAAGGATATTCTGCTTATTGCATCTTCTGCCAGATGTGCTCTAAACTGGTTGAAAAAAAAATTGTGCTTGTGCCTCTTGTCTTCTTACAGAATAAATCTAAATTCAAAAACTTATCTTTCCTCTCTTACCAAATAAAAGAACTGATACCTGTATTTTAATATGAAAATATTAGTAAAAAGAGCAGTATTAAAGAGGATTACTCACATTGACTACTCTTCCAAGGCTGTAATACACAAGACTAGTAAGATGTAAAAAAGATTTCTCTGAACAAGAGATTTTGGAGAAAACGCTGTACTGGGGAAAGAAAGGGAATTAATGACTAGCCTGTTACCCTGATAAAGATGTAGCTATCTAGGATCTAGAATGGTCACAGTCAGAAGAACTAAAGGAAAAGTTTATGCTTCTCCCCCAGAGAACTAAAAAATAACTTTTCCCGAGGCACCTGGAAAGCTCAAGGAAGTCATTTCATTTTTAAACCAGAACTTTGGCTAGCCATGGTAACTTAATTTTGCCTCTTGCAATACTGGGCATTTTCCTTAAAGCCTCAGCTACCACTAATGACAAGCCTGGGGAATGTGTTTGTGTGGCTCAGCGGCGCTCCGTACCTTGATCGCAGTTGTGGCCATATTTGCCTTCGACGCAGCTTTCACAGGCTGTGCCAACAAACCCCTCTCCACATTCGCACGTGCCTGTGCCATTGATGCCATCCACGCAGACACCATTCCCGAAGCAGGCATTCCCTGCTTTCCCAGGACAGGGCTGGCACTGCTGCCCAAAGAAACCTGCACAGCACTCCCTTGTCTGAAAAAAGGAAATACCATCCCGAAGGTCATAATCAGGGGAGCGGAGGCCCCTGCCCATCCAAGTGTGCCAGAATGTTCTTGAGCAATTCCTTGAGCATGGGATGTGGTCTGCTGAGCACGCATGCACCAGGGGTCTGCCTTTTTGCAGGGCTCCAGGAACAGTGTCTACTCGCCCTGGTCTCACTGGCCACTGCGGTCAGCAGTGACTGCCAGGCTGAGTCCCTGGAGTGACTCAGGTGCCCCCACTGACTGAGTTAAAGGTGGAGGGAGTGCTACAGCGAAGGGCAGTGTTGCTCTCCTCTCATCCCTGTTCCCTCAGTACTGTCAAGGCTCCCTGCTATTCCTCTATTGCACTGATCAGCAGGCCTTAATCTGCAGTGTATGCTGAAACCGGACAAATAAAAAGCCTACAAATATATTTGTCAGGTCCTGGCTTATATCTGTTGCATGTATAGTGACTTAGTATAAAGCGGGTGCGTTCAGGGATCGAGTTCCCCAGATTTTACTGCAATGCAAATAGTACTAGTGTTGTCAAATACTCACGATGATAGTTTTTGCACATTTTGGCTTGCATCCAATCTGGACAGCGTATGGCCTGCTGTTTACAGAGAGGACACAGTATTTCTGCAGCCCTGCCTGAACAGAAACAAAACAAACCAAACAGCTACACTTTTGTGTAATATCTATCAGCTTCTTCTAAACGTTGTTTTAAAATTTCACATTAACTTTGTGCCTGGCATGCTTTGTCCAGGTCATATGTGCAAAAAGAAATCTAAGAATAGTCTTAGAAATAAAAAAGCTCTAGTTAAAATGATTTTCACTAAAGAATATATAGTCTATTCAGCTCAGTGCTCCATAGCATTTAAAAGATGCCTCTAATATTGCATTCACTCATAACTGAACAGAAACTTCTCTGCAGTTTTAAATAAAACTTATTTCTTTTTTATTTCTGACACATTCTGACACGTCTTGTTCTACCTAAAGCTACTTGGAAAATTAAGTGTCAACATACTGCAAAAAGAGCTGTTGATGCACTTCATTTGAGATCTGGGCACAACTCTGCGTTTCAAATATTTCCAGCCTCACTGTACACCTGTCAGGAGATTCAGATAAGGCATCCAGTTGATCATTATAAACAAAATGTTAATGTTTTTGAGATTTACTTACAAGCACTTTATTACTGCTTTGCCAACCAATTATTTTAATGGAGTGGCAGAAACTTGATCGCTTTTGGAATCCCATTACTGAGATAATTAATCTAATTAAAAGATAGTTAAAAAGGAAAATATGATGTATGGTCCCATCAGAGGGGCTTTCTCAGAGGAATTTAGACAACAGAGACTTTAGGTCTCATCATGGTTAACAGGAACTCGCTAAACATCCACAGCTCTTGTATGTTGGACCTGGGTATCTAAAGTCCTAGTATGCAACTCGCCTTGCGACTCCAAACCACAGCACTGCTGGAGCCAGGCTGAGTTTGCCTTCTGTACATTTATGGCATATAAGGAACAAAAAAACAATCAATCAAACAAAACCCTTCTGTAATTCCAGCTGTAGGAAACCTATTACAGACTATGCTCAAGGCCCCTTACGGTTTCGTACAGTAGAGGTTTGAGAAACCTTCAGGTCCTCAATGCATACTAGTGACTAGAAATTAAAGATAAAACTATCTTTGAGCTGCTCTTGATTCTGTTTCCTTGCTTTCAGTGGTTTAAAACAAGGGTGCACTGGGTTTGTTGATTATAAATAATGTATGTAGCAGGCTAAAGTAACTAATATAACTCTTAGTAAAACTTTATTCTAATTCTAAATTAAAACTTAATTCTGATTCTATTCTAAAATTTATTCTAAGAGCACACAAGATTAAACATATCTGCTTAGTTTTGACCAAAAGTATTTAGTATTAATGGTAAAATACTTACCAATTCTTTTGTTCCTGGGGGACAGCTTGTTGGCTGCAAACAAGGTCTGCACTTTTCCTTTAGGAAAACAAATGGAATGTACTTAATAAAAATTTCTACAGAACTACAGACAGATTATGTCTGTTTTCTACTAAAAAATAATTATAATAAAAATAATAAAGTATGTTTCTAATTGTTGCCACAGTGGGAGATAGGAACCACATAGTCTAGGATAACCCATTTGGTAAAAATTGTCAGGGTAGCTGGATTACTTAGCAAGGAAGAACATTCCCTCAGGTAGTTCTTCAAGGACTCCCCCAAAAAGGTTTTCTCCCAAGGGAGAAATGTATTTTTATGTCTGTTTCTGTTTATTTTTTCACTTGCTTACTTTATAAACAGGTGGCCTGGCTAAGATGATATATTAAAATAGTGCATTGTTGTTATTTTCTGAAAATAAAACCTCAGCCATTAGCTTATTTCTGTGCCATTCTAATTATATTTTATCCAGATTGTCAGTATCCTAGCTGCATGATCAAGGCAGTTTTAATAGGATATCAGAACTCTGGTAGGAATAACTTTATAAAATGTATGCATCTCTTACTGGCAAATACTGTATCATGTATCCTCTACATTTTAGATACATTTTGCTATAGGCATCTACAATGTTCCTTAAAGTATGTATACAAAGGACCAACTTACAGTGATCTCAGTATCATTAATATCACACCTATTCTTCTGTATTTCCAGGACTTTCTCCAATCCATGAATAATTCCTTTGTCTGTTGCGACATTTGTATAGGTTATCGGTGCATCATTTATGAACAGCTGCAAAGGGAAAGGCAACCAGTTAGAAAAGGTAGCAGAGCTTTTACTGGTTGTCCTGGAGCCAGTAATCGGTGAGGGAGCAATGTGCAAGTCTTGCCTGAGAAAAAAAATTAAGAACATAGCTAACTTTAAGTAAGTGCTTACATCCCAGATGTAGTGTAGAAGTGACGGAGCATGAGATGAGCAGCAGCCAGTTTAGGTTTCTTAGCAGCGGGGATGTCAAGGGACAGCAAGAGCAGTTTTTTTCACTACAAGGTGTAAAGGTGAAGGCATTGGAGAAAGAAGCTGAAGAAATCCAGTAGTGGGGGCAGGGGGGGGAGGGTTACTTCTTGCAGGGCGTATGAGGGCTTCAGGGGAGACCTCCTGGAAGCTGCTCCTTCAAGGAGGTCTTTGTCATCTAACATCAAGGACTGCTCCCTCATGCTGCCCTTGTCCCCTCCTCAGTGGCAGCCCCTGGAGCAGGTGCTTTTCCAGGACTCTGCAAAGGGCACGGCAAGCAACAGGGCTAAAACTCTTTTGGTGAGGAGCTTTCTGTCCCCTTTTGACTACACGTTGAGGGAACTCTGTGCCAAAGAAGGGCTAAGTTACCTTCCTGACTGTAACTCTGAATTGAGAGGGTCACCTAATCTTTCTATGCCTTGGCTTTTTTTCTAATGAGTGGTTTTGAAGAGCAATTTATGCATCTTGCCAAGTGCTCTGAGCTATTGGTATTGAAAGCAGAGTAAATCCACAGAAAATAGAGTTAGCCTTCTATAATTGAAGGCAGGTTTCTAACGGCTCTTGGAAGTCAGATTAATGACTGCTTTGCATTGCAGGCTTGTAGCTGCTAGATATGCAAGTCCACGATATCTTCTAAAATGTGATGCTAGATCTGAACAGCATAATTGAAATCAAATCCAATCGGATATCCCTTTCAGACTGACTTTGAATTAAGTAGGTCTCAGCAAGTTTTGTGTGACTTCAGTACAGAGACTAATATGGGGTACACAGCTTTTATAGGGATCTGTGTCAGTTTAAAATTGAAGTTTGGATCAGTAAATAGCAGGAAACATTTTTCTGAGTAAGCACAGACAACGGCACCTCACTGTTGTGGAGGAAGAATCCGACTTGATAGGAGAACCCCAGCATCGTTTCCCTGTGCATGCCATTGTGCAGGTCATTCTTCAGGAGCTTCTCATCCAGCACAACGTGGTATCGTATTTGGTCCTCATCCTACAAACATGTGATTAAATTCAGAGTTACATTTTAACAAAAAGTGTGAATAGCAATTCCCTGTCCGTCTTGTATGCCATAAGCCAAACACAGACTACCTGAATTTAAGAAGTGGTTTAGAATAATTAAAGAACATTGGGCAGACTAGTCCAGATTTGCTATTGTTATTTCCTGTCACAAAGCATGTTCTATCAGCCCTGGAGGAGGAATGGCTGTTGAAATAGAGGAAGCAAAGGTTTGCTTGTGTCTAGAAGTATCCTTTTCCGTGCATAGGACTGGCTGATAGATTTAAGAGAAAGTTAATCAGATGATTTCTTAGGACATACCCCAAACTTAATTGCTTCATTTGATACCACTTTTCATAATCTTTCCCTCATGCATCATTTTCTCCTACGTGCACCTGAAAAGCCCTGAAATCCATGCTAATTTATAGGTATAGGCCAGAGTGCAGCAGGGTAAATATGAAGAGATAGGGAAGAAAATATGTCATCATACAAGTTACTGATGAAGCTTCATCTGCTGGGTGTGATTCTAGATATTTGCATTCAATAAGGATGTTTCAGACTGGAGCAAATTGGAAGAAAGTTATTGGGATGACTCAGGAAATGACTAGACTATCTTGAGAAGTGACTGTTGGGCTTGAAAAGGCTCCTTGGCCATGTAACTATTTCAGAGCATAAATGCCAGAGAAAGAGAGAAATTATTTCAGCCAAAGCACAGTGCTGGCATAAGAATAAAGGATATTAAACTGGCTAGAAGCATGTTGTCAAATTAATATAAACTGGTTCTGGGAATGAAGCCTGTGGCAAGCAGAGGGAGTAACTGTGGCCATGTCTGTGCTAAGGCAAGAGGAGGGGGGGAGGGGGCGTGGGAGAGGGACAGCAGCACTGGGTTTGCTTGAGAATGCTTTTCTACCAAACTTGGCTGAGCCACCTTCAGCACAATCTCATAGCTGGCCTGTAGTGCCTTTACACTGGGCTTAGAAATCTTGATGCAAAGTGGCTGGGGGGCCGTGGCCAGGATTGATGGGGGCAAACCTGTGGAACGTCTTAAGAAAGAGTCTGAGTATTTAGTAAGATTATTAATGATGTGGTTGCCAGGGTGACAGTGGACTGGACTTGTTCACTGAGAAATTTTGTTTAAATCTTATTCCTATATCAATCTCCCTCTTAAAAAAAAAAAAGTCTACAGATGAAACGTCTTGGTATTATTAGCATTGTTTTAATCAGAAGGACAAAACCCAGAACAAGTAGCTAGCCAGGAAAATATAGGTGGATCCACTGTTCCTTACATCTTGAGATTAAAAACAAACCCAAATTTGCTACATTTCTGGAAAACTTACCCCTCTGCCTATTTTTGTTACTTTTCACTCAATTCACTTTACGCTGAAATGAAACACTGATTTGTTAAGTCTTGCTATGTGTGTAATACATACCAGAGTAGTCTTTTTGTCCCTGAGGTAATTTTCTATGGCATCATTATTTGGGGCAAACACTGTGTATGTGTTTGCAGCTTCTATTTCTTCTGCTAGGCTGTACTGCTGTTGTGAAAAAACACAAAAACAAGCCAGAATGACCATTGATATTCTGACTACTCCTAATGCAAGTAAACTGGTGACCCACTTCTACTCTTAGAAGAATATGAAAGCTTACAATGATGTAGCCCCTGAAAATGGAGTAATCAGGCATTTGCTCTAGGCGGGCCAGCAGCCTTGGCATTGCGGTGCTTCGGGGAGGCGTCAGAACCTGAAAACGGAGCCAATATCCCATGTTAGCTTATGTGGACAACTGCACTGTGCACAGTTACAAGGATCAGCTGTAGGAGAACATTCTGTTCCACATAAGTAATTATTTCAGGAGCTTTTGGGATTTTCCACTGCTTGTGGTGCAGAGGAATGAATCCTCTCTGTGTGGTCATGTACCTTATCAATAACATGTATGATCCCATTTGTGGAGGCGACGTCACCAACTACGATGTGAGCTCCTTCAACCGTGATGTTCTAAAAGGAGAACATGAGAAAGAATTTACTTCCTCCTTGCAATGGTAGTGTTTCCCCAGCCATTTGTGCGGTGAATTTCCACACCTTTCCAAAAGCTTCCTTATGACTCCATCATGACTCGTGTTAGTGGCAGGCTGTGTTGGAGGCTGGGGATGTCCCCAGAAGAGTGCATACAGAAGAGGCTGCTTTGGGGCCCTTCTCCTTGCATGCAGGCTGGCAAAGCTGTCTGATCATGCTGGGACTGTTGGCGTGAGGGCAGTTACTTGGGGATAGAGATGCTCATCCCCAGCCTGTCTCAGGGTGGTTGAGCTCTGATTTCCATGTCCCCTGATTCAAGCATTCCCTGTGGGGAGAGAGGGATTTTTCCCCCTCTCTTAAAGGGACTGATGTGCTTAAATGTGCCATATGTATTTCCACAAAATCTTTCTCAGCATGTGGAGTTCTAACTAAAAAGACTGAAAGGAGGGGGCTGTCAGTTAGCAGTAGTTATTTACATTTATAAATACGTTTGTGTAGCTTGGGACTATCAAGTTGCACATGCAGATATGTACACAGTATCACTACTTCCTCCAACCTTTCCAGTTCCCTAAAATAGATCAGTAGATTTCCTTGACATGCTTTTTAGTCCATAGGCCGTTCCAGGCAGGGATGACACTTCTGATTTGCTACAAACAGTCTGCAGACAGAACCATGAGATTAGCCATAAATAATGCTGTTAACAAACCTTAGCTAGGTAGAGTGGTGCAGAAGGTACAAGGCAATGTTTCTTCTCCCAGAGGGCCCAATATAGTTATCAGTGCCATTCATTTTTATGATATTGTCTTTTATTTTTTGAACATATGCATGTAATATCTGCATGGTTTTGTAATATGAGAACACTGGCAACAGAATTTGGTGTATGATACCACAGTGGTTTGGAAGTCATCTTACCCCATTTTCTTCAAACAAGTGTAGGAAGTTGCTCTGTAGAGATGTTGGCAGCATATCAGAGGATGATAAATTCTGGAAATCAGCAAAGCTGTAAGCTCCTGTCAATATGTGATACCTAAAGGAAATTAACTGGATTTGAAGGTTTTGTGTTTTCTCAATTTGTCTTATAAATATGTTTGGTGCACCATTCTAAAATTGGAATTTAAAGCAGGAATTGTTTGTACAGTGCCTGTTTCAGTTCTGCTCTCATCATAGCTTGGTCTTTAAACATTACTAGCATAATCCAAATATACAAATATCTTAGTTTCAGAGGAGTTGCTACAGAGATTTATGTCACTGTAACTAAAAGGAGAATCCTATGTTCCTCCCTTAAAAATGTAAGAGCTGTCTTGCTCTTCAAAACCAGATTCTGTTTGTAATGAAAGCCAGTACATTAAAAAAAAAAAAAAGACAAACCATTAACGTACTTCAGTAGTGTTGGGATGTTACTCTTTGACATCCAAAAAGCTTTCTCATCTTCATCCATGTTTTCAATTGCTTCAAGTGAAGGCACGAGGACAGTTAGATTTGAGGTATTAGACAACACTGAGTTTATCTCTGCCTCCTGCATGAAAGAGAAAAGGATAAAATGGTTGAACTAAGGACTATCTAAAGAGCAACTTTTTAGCAAGATATATTATGTGGTGTGTTTTGTGACTGGCCTGGAGAGGAAGAATATTGCTCAATACATTACACTTAGGTCTTTATGAGACTTGTAAATGAGTGTCTCTATTTTAAAGAACAGATTGTCAGCATTTTATAGGCGTAAGAAAAAAATTCTCTACTGTTAGGATGACTAAGCACTGGAAAAAATTACCCAGAGAGGTTACAGAATCTCCATCTTTGGAGATATTCAAATGCTGGTTGGACAGGATTCTAGACGTGCTCTAGGTAACCCTGCTTGAGCAAGGAGATTGGACTAGATGTTCTTTGGGTCTCTTTCAACCTCAACCATTCTGTGACTCTGAAAGCAATTTTTCTGTGACTCTTTTTTTTTTTGGTCACACAACATACAAAAGATTTCATGTCTCATGAGTGCTAGTGTGTCAATTAGGGTCTAGTTTAAATATTTGAATATTAAAAAGTGTGATAATCACTACTCCTCGAAGTCACATTCAAATCTTTACTTGAAGATGGCAATTAAGCTGCTCATACAGAGCACTCCAGATTATTTAACAGATTGGAAGATTACGATCATTGAAATAAGAAACCCACAAAACGCAAGCAGCTCATTTGGAATAAAACTAAATATCATGGCTGTGATTTTTCAAAAAGTTTAAGAAATATCTGAGCCCAGTAGCAAGGGATAAAACTGTAATGGGGTTTGTGAAATCTCATTTCCTAGCTGTCGACAGCTCTAATTTTAGTGTAGGGATGTGGACTGATTCACACCCCGTGCATCTGCCTTAAGGATATGGAGATTCTTCACTTGAGAGGACTTTTTCAGTCCTCAATGGATTTTTGTGGGAAAAAAAAAAAAAAGGAATGCTGAAGGTTTTAATATGTGTTCCTCCAAACTTGTCATAACTTCCACAACCGGCCAGCTTTGATACTGCAAAATTTCTGGGAGTAATATGAGCTTGGTCCTACCTTACTCTAGCTGCTATACTGCCTGGAAGCTGGCATATTTTGGGTAGTCTTTCAACACCCATACTGCTTTCTAAGTCAGTAAAGGAATCGGGTCCCTTAAATAGCTGGGAATTTTGTTTCTGCTAATATTATCTTTCTTTCTAGCCATCATCACTATACCTTCCAAATATTTTAAAACAGAAATAGCAACAGACATCCCGTTCCCACCCTTTCGAACTGACAAGAAAAATACTTGGTTATGAAAAGTGGTAAACATCACATTCCTGCTCAAGTATGAAGTTAAATACCACACAGATTGGTATACCTTCTTATTTTGCTTGTGTCTGTAACTGCAATTATTTAAGGGATACTATTTCTGTGATGTGCAGCAGATATTTCCACATCACTGTTTCAACAGATCCTGTGTAATTTGCTCCCTGATTTTTTTTTACAGCTTCATTTTCTAATGAGTATGGTACTAGGTGAGCTACCAATGAGTTTGGTGTTAGGCTTTACATTGTGCTGGTTTATCTAACTTTAGTTTTTTCTGTGTTCAGAATTTCTGCTGCTGCAATATGGTTGCAGAATTGCTGGAGCACAGGGATACGTAGATAACTGGTTTAAGCTAGCCAAAGTAGTGCAGTTATCAAGTAGCTCTCTGAAGCCCCTGTTACAATTCTGTGCTTTAATGACCCCTACACCACCTAACTTTGAGGAGCACCAAAACAAGCAAAATGCTGCTACTCCTGCTTTTACGCTGTTTATTAACACATCACTATTTTTTTTTTTCTTTTTATTCATACAGTACCAAGCACAATGAGAGAGAGATTCTCTAATGTTACTGCTGGCCTTGTAATAAATAATAGCACATGAAAAAGTAACTAGTGAGAATCAATCTATCTACAGCTTTTTGTTAATCTACTTAATTTTCTGTACCTTGGCCAAGCCAGTACCAACTTTGAATTTTTTTCTTCTTGTTTGTTGCAACAGACCAGCCATTCTGTAGCATTTCCCTGGCACAGGTCTCTGAAAATGTGGAGGGAAAGGCACCGCCTTTTCTTTCCACTTGACTGTGTATTTATTGCATAAGGAAAGATGGAGAGACACGATCATAGGCATATTCAGATTCTGCTTTTGCCCTGTTGCTTCTATGCTGTTATATGAAGTGTATTTATAAACAGAGCAAGTTATGGCTTATGCAGCCAACAGCCTCATGGAATGGACTTGTAACTAGTTCAGCTGCTCGTGTTGCTTCCTTATCTGTTTGAATTTAACATCATAAATTGGTTTCCAGGAAGAAATTAAGGATCATATGATCAACCACTGCTGTGACCGGAGGGAGATGCACTTAGATACCTGTACAGAAATTGGGACTCTGGCATGTAGTGGGAATATTCCTTTCAGACTCCCATTTCTAAAAGCTAAATGCCTTTTTTTTTTTACCTGCAGACTTGAACATATTTAAAAATCAAGCATGAAGTATATACTTACATTAACCCATTGGTTAAATGCAGCTGCTTCTGACAGAGCAGATAACTCCTGATTAGAAACAGAAAGAGAGAGGAATGAATACATAAGCTATAGATGTCTGTATCAAAGGGCTTTTGCTGTGGTAGCCTGTGGTAACCTACTGTGTCTGGCCTGGCTGATGTGACACAGAGGAGCAGCAGGTTTTCAGTGCACATGAAAAGGGAAGATAGTAGCTTTTATGTAGTCCAATACTGGTAAAGGTAATGGACATTTTGAAAATCAGACTACCTATTGACTGGGCATATTATATACCTGACCTTGGGCTAAGCTGTTATTTTCTGATAATCTTTTTTTAACTAAATGCAAAATTGATTGAAAGAGTATATATTGTTTTCACTGATATTTGTATAGAATCCTATATAGCATCCTGCTGTTGAAGAGCCTTAGTTCTGTCACTGTGCTTAGAATGGTGATAGATGATAGTATGAAAGGGGATGAGAGATTGTGATAAGAGCCTTGTATAGTTACTAGCAATGTGAAAGCAGTTGACATATTCATTTTTCCTATCCTATAAAATACATATTTATTTCATTAAATAACCTGTTTTGGTTTTGTCTGTGCACCAGTTTGCATAGTTTGTTTTAATGTGGTAAATTGACTGTTTTGACAAAGATAGAGCTTGAAGCAGAATTTCAAAAAATCAAGGTGCTTGCAGCTCCCAAGATGGGAGGTGCATACTTCACACTTGTGCAAATCAGGCCTCTAGATCTGGCATTTTTCAAGTTGTATTAAAGTTAGATGCTTAGGCCTTTTTCCAAACTATGTTTTTAAACACAACAGATCATTTCTGGATAGGCTAAGAGTCTTCAGAAAGGACACTGTCTATAGAGAGCACTGTTGGGCAACATATTTTTCTAATTGTTTATAATGCTTTGGTATCACTCTGGTTAAGATCTACTATATGAACTGTGCAGTAGGTCCCTATACACAGAAATGATGATCATCTTACTTACATCTGCTGCACTTCCATAGCATAGTCTACCGTCTCCTTCATAGCCCTTTGGACACACACACTGCCAGCCATGTGAAGAGTCAAACTGACAAGTTGCCTTTGAGCCAGAAAGACAGAAAATTTGTCAAATACTCAGGAGACTACTCAAGAGCTGTTATTAATGAAATACATTGTGTTTGTGTAACTTAGCAAGATTAAATTAAATAAATGAAAATGCCTTAATTCAGAAATTGTAGAACATTAAAGCATCTTCTTTAGTTATACTGAAATAGGTTGGGTCAAATAAGTACACAGTTTCATAAATATAGATATATGTATATATATACATAAAAAATGCTGTTTTGAAACATGGCAGGAATGTTCTTTCTTAAAAGTTTCCAAGTAAACTGGGTTGGGTATGGCTATCAGAGAAGTCAGGTTCTACTAACTACCAGTAGTTAAAGCAGCAGATTCAATGATGCTACTCTGCAAGATATCAGAGCAGGTATAATTTGTACTGAGAATGGATGCGAGGCTAATCTGAATGCTTTTCTTCATAAATAATTAGCTATATGTAGTGGCAACATGTATATTTTAGAATCATGTGTATGCTCTAGAATGCTTGTAAACCCTCTTCCTGATATATATATATATAGGTACACCCTTCCTTTAACAAAGAATGTCCTTCCATGGACCTCCTCGCCTTTCGGTAGTGCATTCCAGCTCCGCAAACTAAGGGTACTAATTCCATCACCTGCCCTCCATGCACTAACTCTAGAAGTCTAACCCTTGTTTCACCCTTTCTTACCTCATCCCTACATGAATTGGGAGCTGGGTCCTGTTCCTTCACACACCTAAGGCAGATCAGTCTTGCTAATTCTCTACTCCCCTGCATTGTCTGCCTTAGTATCCCAACTGAGGCACAGAAGTCTGTGTGCTCTTGCAGGCACTGTGGAGATCAGTGGAGTGACTACTGATAAAACTGATGGATGTCTGCATAGAGACATATGGCTTAGGAAAACATCACTACACAGACTATTCCATCCAAATGGAAACTTCTAGTAGAGAAGCATCACTTAATCCAGGCCCAAGATAGCCTTTTCATAGAGGCAAACCGGGAGCTGCCCTTGCACAGTGCATGAGACACGCTGATATTGTTCACATAGCATTTCAGGTAGTTGTGTTACTGCTTGGAAAATATTCTTCCTTCTCAAACAGAAATTGCAGGCTTGAAATGGCAAGGAAATTCTATGGTGTGTATAGGAGACCAGATGAGGTGTGATATGAATCTGAACACATTGTTCAGGCAATGATTAATTGCTCACCAGATGATGACATTTTCCACTGTGTTCTAAGCATGAGTTTATCGGTGTGCATTCAATCCCACTCCCTTGAAATCCATCCTTACATTTGCAGTCATTCTGTTTTTCAAAAAAAAAAAATAACAGCAATGCATTAAAAATGATTAAAATAGTGCATGTGTTCTAGATGTGGTGGATTAGAGTCTCAGTCAGTGTTAATTCATGTAGCTCCACTGATACTGATTTATATCTCCAGAAGACCTTCATACTTTAAAACTGCTAATGTGCTTGCTAAGGAATATTTGCTGCTGAGAGAAAAAAAAAAAAAAAAAAAAAGACTGCATGGAAGCAAACATTGGGACAGGAACTGAAGGAGGCTGTTCTACGTGGAGAGAGATGTGCAGAAATAAGCCAGTGGCTAAAAATGAAAGGAGAATTTGTGGAAAAAACATAATGTTTTTCTACTTTTCTACTAATGTAGAAAAGGAGAACAAATGTGAGAGGACTTACCTGACCAGGCCCTACATATATGCAGGTTGCATTTTCATGGCACCCTCCCATGGCAGGCAGCAAGCAGTTGTTGATGGCTGAGCAGTCTCTCCCATCACCAGTCCATCCTGCCTGGCAAGCACATTTGTAAATGCCAGGGTCTGTCTGAATACACTCAGCCTGGGAGGAGACAATGCAGAGGTCAAATGAAATCATCTCATTTGAAACAGGTGTTACCATATGAGTTGGAAAGTATACACATTCACTTAGGCTTCTGAATAGTTCCTGTGAGAAACAAGTAACTTCAGGCATCCAAAGTCCTGACTTGAAACTCAGCTAACAACTAAAGATTTTTTATTCCCTATATGTGAAATATGATATGTGATATGTGGTACTTAGTCTTTCTTATAGTCACCTCTGAACAGAAGCAAAATTCCTTATGTCACAGCTTTATTTTCACTGTGGGATGAAGCAGAACAGTGTTGCCTTTTTGGTCAGGAAAGTTTCACAGCTTACCTTGGGAATGCCCTAGCATTGTTTAAGACAGATAGGTGGCATTCACCTTTAGGTGTAAGAATTATCTAAGCGATAGGAATGAGACTGCTAGGAAAAGACCTTCAACCACAGTTGAAAATTCTGAGTCTTTCTTCTATAAATGTTTCTTGTCTAGCCATCATTATTCCTTTAATTTTCTATGGAGTCAGGCTCTGGGGTAAAAGCACTTACTTACATTGGTACTGCAGCCAGCTGGATTTAAGCTAGCACAGGGATCAACTTTGCTGCATGTTATTCCATCTCCCTCATAGCCAGGTTTGCAAACACAGCTGTAGGAATGAGAGGAGGCTGAATTACTGTGAATACAAGACAGCTATAAAATTAAGCTATTGTATTCCCCTGTAACACGCTATGTATAGACAGGTTAAACTTGGTAACCTTTTATTCATGATGCAAATCGCATGTGTGTACTTCCCCCTTTCTTCTCCCCGCCTCCTGCCCTCCAATATTGAGATTAGGCTATTTCTGTCAAATATGTGATCTGTTCTCTATATGAGATGGGGAGTGAAATTAACCCTGCACTGGTTTGACTTTTGCAAAGATAAATTGATAATGCTGAGTTAGTTATGAACTGAGGTAGCTCTTTTCAATGTGACACAGGAAGTATCACTCCCTCACACGCTTGCAAGACTAAGAGCTGCCTTCTTCCCCTGCTCCCAGAATAAGCCATGCTGAAGAGAATTTTCTGAAGCGCTCACGTCATGCAGCATTCCACAGTTCTGTTTTCTGTGGTGACTCACTTCTTTGAACATACTGCAGTAAAAGGCAAGCTTGCTGCAGGTGAAGATGAAGGTGAGCAAGACGGGGCAAGGCTGGTGTAGAAATGCGGAGTTTTGGAGTTTTATGATAGGTGATGTCAAGATTAAATAGCCCGTGCAAAATCCCATAGGGCTGTGACATGCAACTCTTCTGTGAAATGGCCAAATTAAGCTTTCCACCCTTGACTGCATGGGAGTTTCATTGTCTTTCAGTAATATTTAAATTCTTAATTCACTTAGGGAGGGTTAGAAATGTGAAGTTAGGTTCCTAAGAGACTTAAAGTTGGCAGTAAGAAGAGTCAAATTCATATGTATTAATCTTATTAGTGTGAAATATAATGCTGAGGATAGAGCACTGAGAACTCTAATTTCTGTTTTGTAACTGAAGGTGCATATAATGCATGTTTATGCTTATTTGCTGTATAGCAGCATTTCAGTGGCTGATATAGTACTTCAAGTACTTCAGATGTGGTTCTGTAGTAGTTCAAGTTGTTGTTTTAATCAAGAAAGTGGTGAAATGTTGTATCACAGCAGTTACTAATTAAATAAAAGTTACTGACTTACCTCACTGCACCATTGCTAAGCTGGCAGTCTGCATGTGTGTGACAGAATTGTAACGAGGGCTCGCATGGAACAATTTGCTTATCACAGAATTTCCCTGTATATCCACTTCTACATGAGCCAGGAAGACAGATCCCATCACTGTCTATTCGGTTGTCACATTTTCCATAAACACAGAGGCATTCTACCAGAGATAAAATACTATGTGATGTTTCATTTTGGTAAAAGATGTAAGTTCTTATGTGGCATTTCTTATGAAGTGGTTTATTTATTCTAGAATCTAACCTTTTTTTAAAAAAAAATCACTTAATTAGGAGTGCTGTATCTTTTCAGCTGCCTTTTATGGATAAATAAGATCTACTTTCTCTTTATAGTGCACTTGTCTGTCAATGAACTTTAAAGAACTTCAGGAAATTAGTAGCAAAATACTAAAAATCAGGCTATAAAGGCTGTTATTACATTGAAAATACATCAAACAAGTTGTGCAGTGATATGGGAAGCCCTTTAATACTGAGACCCCAGTCTTCCAAATTGCACAGTGCAGAAATTTCTGGGCTAGGACACAACATAGCACAGACCTATCAGCATTTTATTATGCTTGGACTCCTCAGCATTGCTGGAAAGAACTGCAGTATGCCCAAAAGATATAAAAAGTCCCAGGAAATGTCAACAAGTTGAGCCAGCATATATTTCACTGACAGATGAAGCTTATACAATGCTATATTTTCTTATAGAATCTGTCTTTCTGCTTTTCTCCATGTATCTCTGAACCTTAGAGTAAGCTGTGCTGCATGAGCAACAGGCTGTTTCATGGCTAAACGACTGAAAATGCTTATGTAGATGGAGAATATGTATATATTTTTTGCCTATTCTGAAGTTTCTCAATTACAGTACTACTTAACATAGCAAGATTAAATCTTTCAGTATATGGCTGTTATGGGCATAAACTATACAATAAAGAAAAATTGCTCTTTAAGTTAATTAAGTAGTCCTAAATGCAGTCAGTTTATAATCTTTGTTGTTCTTTCATTGCATATGTTTGATTGTAGGCAGAGTTTTGTGAGCAATATCAGAAAAGAAATGAATAGGAGCCCCTTCCTTTTCAATTACTCATGTGAGGGAGATAGAAATGAAATGACCAATACTTTAATATAAGGCAAGCTATGAACCTGATGGAAAGCCCAATTAAGTCCAAGCAAATATTTTCACTGACTCTGGGCTTATGATGAAGCCCTATGAAATAAGAAAACCTGCCCTAGAGACATCTTACTCATCCTTCACAGACAGTGCATAGCTAGCAGTTAGCTCCTGCTTTAGTTTTACTAGGTCCTAAAAGAAAACTCGCTTACTCTTGAGTTGAGGAAATACTTCTGTACTTACTTTTGTCACATTGAGCTCCATATCTGCCAGGATCAGAGCAGAACTGACACTGTGAGCCTTGAAATGCGTCAGCACAAATACAGGTTCCATTTCCATTCATGCCATCCACACACTGGAATACAGAAGAGAGATGTCTTTTATGTGTAGGATGAAACAAAATCTTTCTTTCCCCTGCGAGGAGAGATGGTAGACCTGTCTGTATTATGACTGTGACATAGACTATAGGGAATAATTTTCACTTTAATGAAAACATTTTTTCATAGCAAAAGCTTTCCTTGTGCTTGTAGTTATACTCTATTGCTGTGCATTCTACCTTTGTTAGCTATTTTAAAATGAGAATAGTGAACTGGGTTATTATATTTACTTTGCATGCTACAGGATATCAGAGTGAGTCCCTTAATGCCAGCCTTGCCTATGTACTTGTGATTTTGAAATCACAAGAATCTACAGTTTAGATGTCTGAGAGGAGACTGATTCATTTGCCCTCTTCCATATAACTGATCTGATTTTCATAGTCATCTTTGGACATATACATGGAGTGTTTAGCTCCTGTAGAACTTAAATACTTCTGCATTAGAGAAGTATCAGTGGACTTGGGGAAACAGTCCATTTTTCCCCCACATGAGAACACAGGATACTGCTGGCTGCTTCGCTTACCTGTCCATTTCCTGAGCAGGGTTTGGAGAAACCTCCCGGACATGGACTACAGTCAGGGCCAAAGAAACCTTTGCAACATCTTGGTTCCTATGAATAAAGCAAATATTGATGCTTGTCATCTGAAATAACTCTTACTCCTTATGGGGGAAGACTGAACCAGAGTTATTCAATATTTGCAGAGGCCAGGTGGTTCACAAAGGAAGAAGCAATGTTCTGTACCAGCCCATTAAACTGGTTATTGTCTTGGGGGTGGGAACAGCAGCAACTTTTTAAAAATGCCAAAAAGTAAGGGTTCTTCAACATAAACAGGGAGACATCACATCAAGGAAATTGCATTTCTGGACTGTCTGGTTGTGGCATCTCTGAGAGTGGATCTGGACTACATGTCTGTGCCAGATTTTGCTTTTTTGGGATAACTCCACCTTTGGTGATTGCCATACAATGCATTAAAAGCATCCTCCTTTCCAGAGCTTTCGTGTGGAGGCAGTATATACAAAAGACAACTCTCCATCAAGCTTTGGCCTCTGGCAAAAGCCTATAAGAGTAACTGCCACCTGAGAAGCATGTGTTAAGAACTGTCTGCAACAGTCTTGTTAAAACAAGAAAGAGGGTGAAGACAGCCTGAGATACACAAACCATCACATCCTTCCCCCATTCTTGTCATAGACTTCTCAGTGTTATAAATCTTTATTCCAACATATCTGTGTAAAACTCAGTCTACCCTCATATTTGCCTGTATGTGTGTAGTGTAATTCAGAGGCAGACCCTCCTCCTTATCTGAGATTAGGAACTGAAAGAGACCCCATGAAAGCTAGATTTACTGCTTTGATCTTCCTTTCCCTGTGCATCAGTATGGGATTTAACCAGTACACAAACCTAAAATATTTCCGATGTTTTATTTTATTCATAAATTGGCTGCTCAGTCTATTTATTCATCATAGAAATTGAATTAGGGAAAAAAAACCCAACAATTTATTTACATGTGTAGTTCAAAGGACATATGAATGAGCAAAGGGTGCTCAAAGTTTACAGATTTGTGGACTTCTCTGCTTGCTACCTAATGATGTGAGCTGTGAAATGCAGTAGCCTATTTAGAAGCCTCAGGTGCAAGACTATGCAAACAGAACAAGTTCCTGTGACTATTTCACTATTCATTGCTACTGAGTATCTTGTGAAAGCCTGGGATATTAACAAATTGGACTAGAGTGGACTAGAGTGGCTCTTGTCAAACTCTGCAGTTCTTTGTGGGTGAAGCTATATGGAGCAATGCCAGTGTTTGGGCAAGGTGCTGCATGTGCAAATACTTGAATTACAGAATATGAACCCTTCCCCCCCAAAAAAACTCAATAATAACATATAGCATCTAAAGAACCTCACTGGAAAGGTGAGGCAAGTGTAAGCAAGCATTATGGAGAGGAATTATTTCAGGCAGTAGGTGTCTGCTACTTTAGAGTGAGAATTACTTGATTTCTCTCAACTCCGCATAGAAGAGTATAGAAACTACCTGGAGATCTCCAGGCGCATCTCAAGTCTAAACATAATGTTCACAACACAAAAGACAACACTCTGGAAAAAATTTATGTACATTTTGCCTTAAAGAACTGTAACTCTGTACCTTTATTTTTATACTGCAGAATCTAGCACAGCCAGCTTTTGGAAAAGTTGCGCCTTCAATAATGCATTTCCGTCTTGCGGAAGGCTAGAATATGTCCAAAATGTATGCATTAGTATTCCTAAACAATGTAGAATACTGTGATACAGTATTATAATTATAACATCTATACAAATATAATATATAAAAATAAGAAATATAATTATAATAATTATTATATTATGATAATATAATTTAACTGGAGAAGAAAAAGTACTTTGGCATAGCATTGCATATTTTAAAATTTATTAAATTATAATTTTTTGCCTAATATATATTCTCTTGCTTTTTACACATGGCTAGACCATTGTTAGGATTATTGAAAATACCACACAGAACTAACTAGCAATGAATTAATTTAATGTGGAAAATAAAATTCCTACATTAGCTGGGCTTGAATTTCATATGTGGAGAAATGTGCAACCAGAACTGATCTCTTAGATGCAAAGCAAATGGGAGGTTTTTGGTCCAGTCTGAAGCTACTTTTTCACAGTGTTACTTCTAGGAGGAGGTTTAATCAAACAAATTCTGAACAGGTGAGGGTCCAATTTAAACTTCTCCCTTCTCTATTTTTCACATGCAAACTCTTAACACATAACAAGAGCAATTCTCATTTCTTGCCTGTCTTGCATCCTGCCCAAACCTGTTCCAAGTAGATTTTTGTTACCTGACAAAAGAGTCTAAGCTGCTATGAGATCTGTAAGGAATTTTGCTACAGCAGACAAAATAATGCTGATATTTCAGTCATTGCCAAAAAGAGATTAAACTGTTGTGTACATTTGTATTTATTCGGTTTTCTATATTCATATTCAGCTCTTTTGCTCACTGTACTCAGAAAGCAGTAATCAACACTGTCAGGGAATCTGTCAGAGACTGTCACTTACTATAGGTTTCGAATCCGGTGGACAGGATGGTAACGTGCCCGATAAACAACTTGCACAGGTACCCTAGATGGAGACAAGAAGGACTGTCATTTCCAAAGTTATGTACCAGCTACTGAGATGCAAACTTATTGGTAATATCCACTGCAAATTTTGAGCATTATCTGATCTATGACTTTTAATTGTTATAACATGCATTGTGAAAGCTGATCTTGAATCATCATCAGCAGGCAGGGCTGTATGTCCAGGCTCCAGATTCTGTCAGATCACTGTTTGTTTGCACATTCACCTTTCTATTTTTATTTGCCATTCCTCCACTCCTTCCTTTTAATGAACAGCAGCTCCCAAAACAGAAGGCAAACATAGGAATAACAGAATAGGGTAGGCCAATATGGTATGTTAATTTATATTGTCTGAGAGTCTGGTGCAGTCTATATGCTTCTGGTTCTAGGAGAACCTGTTTTATTACTTCCTGTGCAGATCACATATTAAGCTATGGGTAGTGTGAACAGAAAGTTTTCTATGGGTGGTACAGAAAGCAAAAATTCTGTGCTTCCATGTTGCAGGTCCAGTACTTCACTATGACCTATTGGTATATAGCAATTTTTATGTCCTCCCCTTCTGATTGCCCTCCAACAATAGCTGATTTATCACCATGTGGTGGTAACACAGACTGGCAATTACAACCCTGAGGAGATACAAGTACCAGTGGCAGTCAAAAAGGTGAGTCTTCCAACAAGCTCAGCATACAGTAACTTCAGACAGATTGTGCCTTTCAGTGTGTAGTTGTGGAGTTTGCCAAAGCATTGCTCATGACTTTTAATGACCTAACCAAATTAGAATAAATATTGCAGAAGACATACAGTATATTATTTCAGTGTTTTTCATAATATTGGAAAAATGCCTATAAACCTGAATTAGAACTTTTTCCCTGCGTATTTATTGCTGGAGCTGATGGGGAAAGAATCAAATACTACAGTGATACTTGATTTGGATTCAGTAGTCCTTTGTTTTGCAAAGCAGTTAAAAGAATAAAGAACCATAATTACAAAAGCATTTGAGCATTTAATAGTGGAGGTACCAATATCAATCTATCCTTTAAAGCTTTGTGGATTAGACATTCTAATAAATATGTTTAGGTGTTATAAAAGCCCTTTAAGTTGTGTAATCATGGCCAAGGTTGCTACTTCTCTCTGGGTTTCTGGAAATCCCTAGAAGAATTTATTTGGTATTTTAGAGCTTAAAATCAGGCCGAGATCTTTAGAATGTATTTCTCTCTATTGGCATTGCTCTCCCCACTCTCCAGTGTCATGTAGGATCTCCTTTTCACTCTTTCTCCTTGTGGGACTTAGCTATTGACACATACTTGCTATCTCCTTTTCCTGAAGATGGGAGTCCCATTTCTCCCCTTCTGACACGCTGCAGACCATTTTTTCCTGTTCCCATTCTGCACTTCTGTGTAGTACCCAGTTTCTGAGCTCTGCTCACTTTCACTAGTAGGCTAAGATATAACATTTGCAAAGAAATGTCTAAAGTAAATGTGAAGTATAGATGTATATACCCTTCTGTCAGCTGTGCTGTGGAAGAGATAACCTCTGGAAGGATGTAGAGCAGACTGCTGGGGGAGACTACCACTTTGGTTGTCAGAGTCAGTTGTCACTTCAGTTGTCTCAGAAGTCATCAAAAGTGGCTAAAATGCCCACATCAAGCAGATACTGTGGACCTGTTTACTGTCCTGCATGCTCAGAAATGCTGTCAGTGACATTTCTGTACTGTTTCAATCCCTATGAGATTTTTGAATATTTTGAGTCTTTTTTTTTTAATCAGCATTCAGGAACATTCAAATTTATGTGTTAGCATAATAGTTTTGTCTTTAGAGAGGTACAGTGTTTGTATCTGTGCAGACCTGTCAGTTTCTACAAGATTTGTCACTTCTTACTGATACTAGCTCATACTTCCACCTTTTTTTTTTTTTGTAAAGGATACTATTTAGTTTGTCTTGAAATCACTTTTCTCACTGTACCTTGAATACTGTTCACTGCCAGAAGTAGATTTAGGTAGCTTTGTGGTTAGGAATGAGAATTATTGGAGTGTTTCAGGTGTTGATCATTTTTGTATCAGGGATTTCTACTTGGATTTCTGCCTGGTTTACAGGCACATATGGTTCTTTGTAGTTGATGCCAGAGTTAATAATTCTTTACTGTCAGCTCCTGTGTGTTCTTCATTAAATTTTGGTGCTGTCCAGCTCAGCTGAGGATCTGTTTCAAGGCTGTGGTTGTGAATTGTTTTAAGTTATAACAGTAATTATTTTGCATTACTGTGCTAGAATTGTCACTGGCCCAGATACGATCATGAATCCAATAGAGTAATAGCTCATTGGAGCAACACTGCAAGCTAAGTGCTCCATAATGACATTCTCCTTACCAGAAATAGTATCTGGATGTTACGAAGTGTAAAGCTATTGATTTATATTACTACTGACTTGTAGTAAATTCTCTTACCGCTGCAACTTGAGTTCTTGTCTTATCGCACCGATGTGGCAGAATTGGAACAATTGTGGGTGGGATAAGAACTCCTGCAAGAGTATAAATGCGACCATTTTTTGCAATAATATCTGTTTCTTCCATTTCTTCTCCATTCACCAAGACTTGTCCCTGTGAAAAAAAAAAAAGCTATCATATTTTTGCAACCTCTAAACATTTCAATTCAAAAATGTTTAGTCAGATTTCTTATTTTTAAACAGCTATCCATATTTTATTGTGTTTATTTTAGGCAAGATGCATGCATATGTTGCACCTCGTGCTCAATATTGGTCTGCAACACAAGTATCCACCATTTTCCTAATCTGCACTGTGGAATTGATTATTATTGGTCTGAACAAAATGTCCTGAAGTCATCAGTTGTCTTCCTACTGGTTTCAGTGGTCATAGGCTTGGGTTCTGTGGTGGTCCCACTCAGTTTCACAGATGTGAGAATCTGTGAGCTCTCTGTTCTGAATTTACTCATGCAATGGTGGTGCCTTTACACTTTTTTTTTCTCTAGAACATTTATATTCATCTAAAATATAAACAGAAAATATTTCTGTTCTGGGAGTCCAATGCATCATAGAAGCCTGGTTTAGCAAAAGTACTGCAAAAATCTAGGAAAAAGCACTTCATATCAAAGAAAAAAAAAGAGTTTTTCTACAGGCTAATTGGCTAATTTATAGCTTGCTTATTAAAAGGGTGCAACTTGAATTAACATCATTTGGGCATACTAAAGAATTTTTTGAACATATTAAGGATTTTTAGAATTTACGTTGACTTTATTTTTTTTTCCTTTCCACTGAAATGGCTTCCTTATTAGAGAACTATAGCTTAGTGTTGCAAGAAAAGGAATCCTGTTTTCCAAATGCTTATTGTTAATATGCCGAACTGTGAAATCCGTATCAAGTTTTTAGTTGTTTCTTATTCATGTAAATATCTATTCAAGATGACTAGGTATCTGGCTAGTTAATAATTGAATGGATATTATTCACAGTGCTAGACTAAGGAAAGAGATGATGCAACTGACTTCATCTAAACAGAGGCTGGGAATCATCTCACCTCATTTTAGTTGCCTATATGTTAAATGTCTTACTAGCTGTAATTATTCAGATTTTTTTCTATAGTCAATGGGAGGAGACAGGTGGCTCCAGAAGTTGTTGCATCTGTCTTGGACAATTACTCCCCTAATGGCTAAAGCTATGAAAGAGGAATTCCACATTGAATGACAAGGTATCACTTTTTTTAAGCATTCTCTGATTTCACCAGAATCAGAGAATACATCATTAAAGGGATTGTTAGAACACCTTCCAATGCATTGAGAAGTGTTTAAAATAACTAAAATCATTGTTTTATATTTCCCTCCTTGCTATAGGAAGAAATCATTCTGTTTCTGTAAGATCCAGGAGTATCCTCTTCCTTCCCCTGTCTCTCCGCCCCTGGCTTGCAAAGGGTTGCCTAGATCAGAGTTATTCACAGGTAAAAGCTGACTTTGACTTACAGTGCTGGTCCTGTTAAAGTAGATGAACTGCTTAGCCATGCTTCTCACGTGCTCTATTGAGATGAGGCTGGCAATCTCTAGCTGAAATGAATGCAAATTGATTAGTAAAAAAAATCCGATATCAGTACTTGTTTTAAAATCTGGATGGATTTCACAAGTAAACCAACACTTCTCCTGCGTGGAGTGAATAGTCCAATCAACACTCTTCTATCTACAGGGACAGTCTTACAATGATGAATCTGTTAGCACAATGACACTGGAGTGATTATTTTAGACTTTGAACTAGCAGGTTGCCATTCCTGAAGATTTTATTTCCCCTAACTATATGATTTAGTCTAAGTAAAGTTATCACAACTCCCTGGAAATAGGCCTGTTTACATCCTTAGAACATTGTGGAAACAGCACAGCTGAAGTCATAGGAGTGGATAAGTGGATTTCATACCCCTGCTGCCTGTGATCCAGATATCTGCCAGAGTGACCTCCATTTCTGGCACTGCATATGGAGTCTTTCACTAAGGATACGCCAGAGGAGGTTCAGGTTAAACAGAAGGAAGAATTTCTACATGGAACGAGTGGTGACGCACTAGAACAGGCTGCCCAGGTGGAGTCACCATCCCTGGCAGTGTTCAAGAAATGTGTAGATGAGGCACTTACTTGCATGTAACATTAATTTGACATGACACAGGTAGTTTTTATTTGCTGAGGTTCGGAGACTATCCTGTGCCTCCTATTGGCTTTTTCTACTGAGTGGTAACACTGAGGTAGGCAGTATGAGTTCTCTTTCAGTGACCTTTAGGTATGGCTATTAATAAGGGCACTCCTTTGCAGCCTTGCTGTGTAACACCGAGTAAAAGTCATTGTTAGGAAACTTTTGTCTTCAGTGTTGCAAGAAGTTTGGAAATACTTTTACACCTCTAGGACAGTAAAAAATCCATGCTCACCTGAACATTGGAGACAATGTGGTATCGGATGAGTTCCAGAAGCTTCCAGGAACCCTACAACAATATAAAACATGTCATTTTAGTCAAAAACATGAAACCAAGAGGCTAATGAGAGAACGTATGGATAAAGACAATGTCATTCATTTCAGCACTAGAAATCTTTGGTCAACACCAGTGTTAATCTCTGGGCTTACACTGTTCTATGCATCGTTTTATTTTGGTACTGGCCCTTCCTGTGCTATGAGTTATATCTTTTTTCAACGCAGTTTTCCCCAGTCTCTTGTCTTTCCTTTGACCTTTATGTGTTGGAAGGCACCAAGAGGTGAGGATGACAACGTATGCCTCCCAGGGCATTGCCAGTGGCTTGTCCCGACTGATGGGGAAGCCTGTGGCATCTGTCCCCTGTGCCTGTCCCCTCTGAGCACTGACCTCTCCCAGGAGTGGGTTTGGGCTTTTCCATGTGGCTGTCTGGGCTGTGCTGTCAGGGAAAGAGAAGGGAAGCGAGGACCCAGTGTTTAGGTTTCACGTTGCTTTAAAAGACAGAAGATCTTAAATCCTGCTCCTCTGATGGAGGACTTCAGGAGATATGGAAGTTGTTTTGACACATTCAGGACAATGGGCTAATTTCATAATGCTGTCTTGTCCATATGCCAGAGCTTTTATGAACTTTTTTTTTCTTGCTTTCAAAGGCAAATGGAAAACAGCCGAAAGGGAAAATATCTCTGCGTGTAGCCAAAAAATGTTAGTTAGACAAATTAACTATGTAAGATATTACGCTGAGAAATAAGAAAGAACTCTGAGAGTCCCATTTTAGAGACATTAATAGTATAATAATATGTAATAGGTAGCAGCAGAGGTACAGCTAGTTCAACATCATGCTTCGGTTAATGGCCAGTAACAGATGCTTCAGAAAAATCTGTAAAAAGTATCATATTTGGCAGACGCAGAGTAAACTATATTCTGCGTTAGGTTTCTTACTGATCTTTAATTGTTGCAGGTGCCTTAAGCTTAGGTAATAGAAGATTAGTTTAAATGAATATTAAAACAGGAAAACTATCTACTGATTAGAAATGGTTTGGATTATAGAAAGACTATACCTCTGTGGAGAGCAGGTAGTCCAGATCACTGGTTTTCATGCTGTTCAGAGCATCATTACTTGGAACAAAGACTGTGTAAGGCCTATCATCCTGTTGTAAAACCACTCCCAGGCCAGTTTTCTATTTTGGTTTAAAAACAAAAATAAAATTATATGTTAGTTTGTAAAGAATCTAAAAATAGTTTAATGGAATTGCATTTCTGGATCCTTACCTCTATCAAGGACGTAAATTGGCTGTATCTTCCATTATTTTGAAGCACTGACATTATTGTTTCCTAAAATGGGATGAATATAAGATGCATTTTAGTTGGGAGCATGGAATGAATATCAATTCTTAGGAAACACTTGTTGAATTACTATGTGAATCTCAGTTACTACATATCTGAACATATTTGGGTTTCCTTATTGTTTTTATTGCTCTGGTATCTGGAAGTTCTGGCTGAGATGGTTGAGTCCTCTTGTTCTTGGGTTCTTGGGCTACATTTGCACAGTGATAGAGACTGACACTATAACCTGACACTGTCCTGAAATACTATGTAGTCACAGAGCATACAAACAATTTGAGTTGGGGAGAAAAGCATTTTCTTATATGTATTCTGAATGAAAATAGCGTAACATTTTCAAAAAGATCATATAAGAAGTGAATTTTCAAGGAATTATATCAAGCAGAGCACAAAAAATCCAAGGCATCTAAAAATACTACTTTTTTATAATTCAGCCTCTTTTTTTTTCTTTTTTTTTTTTAATTGCTGGTTTGAATGCAGGTCTTGCCTGGTGTCTGTCAAGAAGTCATTATTTGCTTGTGGATTCAAGTGAAATGCTTTGATTGTGGTTGCCCCGTTTCCAAAGTACCAAGGCACAGCTCAGAAACTTTAAGTACAACTAAGTTGTCTGTAAGCCAGCTTGGCAAAAGAGTGGATATCTGTCTGCTGCGGAAACTGCACCTTTGATTTTGAACGCTGTTTTTTCTGTTGAAGCACAAATAGGTAGTAGAGCTTGTTTAGCTGCTTCCTTCACATTAAATTCATATAAGACTATATTAAAATTAACTCCTGTACTGGCATGCATACAGCTTAAGTCTCACCTCTTTGCTGCTTTCAAATGTTGGGTCCATGTTGTCCATGGCTTTGTCAATAATGTGCAAAATCCCATTAGAAGCAATTATGTTCCCCTGCAAAAGTTTTCCTTTCCTCTTTCCTCCTTGAATTCTAATTCTTAATTGATAATCCTAAAATAAGGCAGGAATAGTGAATTCTTCCTTATGGAATTAAAACAGAGTATGCATGTTGAATAAAGTCTAACACAAATTTTCACTGCTAACATCTGGGCAATTTAAGTCTGATAAGACCAGGGCTTGCATCCAACACCTACCAAGGAAATGGAAAAAAAATCCTTTGAATCTTGACCATATTATTTTGTTCCAGGACATCAAGGTGCAGAAGAAAAACAGGGATATCAGGCAGAACTGTGGTGAAGAGAGTGCATGTAATAGGGTTCTCATGATTGCTACTAATAAAAGTCTGCCAGGAAATGATTTAAAATGTGATTGTTGCAAAGTGGTCAGCTCCCATTATCTTAGGGGACTACAATCCATTTCCTTATATTATATGTATATTTAAAACTACAAAATGTTGCTGATTATGCACTGTACTGAAGTGTGCAGGAAGCTAACAGGCCTGGGACTGAAATGATATTTTCCTGTTATAAATGGAATGCAGATTCTTTAAAAACATATAATAGGTCTCTCTTGTCAGATGCTTCTAATCTAGTGGAAAACATAAGGCATGCTTGATTTCAGTCTAGTGTACAGAAAACATACATATGGCTATATATAGCCATAGAAATCTTTGAAACTGTGGGATCAAACTGACCTGATGTTCTCTGATATCAAATAAACCTATTTCAGAGCAGGATAATGCACATGTGTATTTTATTTATATTGAAGATCTGTATTTATTTGCTGCACTGTTCAGAGGATGTCTAGGACTGCTCATTGTAATGTGGGTGTGCAAAGCAGCTGGTGCTTGCTCTGCATAAGCGATACAAAAGGTGGGAAGAACTTTTGCACTCCTTCCTTAAAAGGTGAAGAATTAACCTTGCTAATGTGGGCTGGAAGGTCACTTACCTTTTCTCCTCTTGATATCTCCCCTGACTTGCCAGTCAAAGTATATATTACATCAGTGTTATTTAAAGTACTGGTATTCAACTGACCAGCAATTACATGGAGTTTCACAAAGTACTGTGCTTTCAGCTTATTATTCAGCAAGTCCATTATCTAGAAGAGTGAAAGGACAGAGATGTATTTCAGTACAGGTTTTATCTAAAAAAAACCCCTCACTGTGAATGACACTCCCTCCTTCCCCTCCCACCCCCTTACTTTCTGAAATGCCAGTTTTCTTCTGAAATGAGATTATAGGGTTTTAATTGAGCAGTGGCATCTCTTGATTTCTGTTCAGGTTAGAACCCTTTTGAGCCAGCATAAGCAGAGAATGTATCAAGATATCTCCTGACTTCAACAGAAGATGCTGAATGGTAAGTATCTGACAATCCAGCCGCTAGGCCACTTTTTAAGCCTTTTTAATACTTTTTAAAGTATTGTCTCTTTTTTTCTTAACTCAGCAGAAATTTTGGAAAATTTTTCATTTCCATCTGCAAACTTTGCTTTTTCTCTGTGAAATAAATGAAAAATATTCCCTTTCCCAAGTGTGTTCTTTCTTACGACTATCCCTGTTGTTCTCACCCAGAAAATGAATATGCACAGTTTGAGACAAAATAAGAACACAATTTTAACCCTGTTTGATTACTAAAAATGTTAGGTTTGATTTTTTCTACTAAAAACATTTTAACAGCCTTACTTAAAAATTCCATTTTCAATAAATTCAGTAAATCTGAATTTCAATAAAAAATTCAATAGACCTTCCTGATGAGATTTCAGACCTCAATTCAGAGCCTGTTCCAACTATATTAAAAAAAAAAAAAAGTTGTGTATGCACATGTAAGACAATTCAAATAGTACTTAAAACACAACTGCGCGCTACCTTGACTCAGAAAATCATTTTGCTTTCCTTTCAAGTAAGGAAAAGAGTCTCTGGCTCCTGGATATATATGATAAGCCAGAAGTGTGCTAGAGCAAAAGGGTCTTCTGAATCTATAGAATCAACTCCCTTTTTAACACATGTCTTATTGCTGAAAAAGTCGAATCCCAGTTATTCCCAGCTCTCTGTGTTTACTTACATTTGTACCTTTGAGCCCCCTGTTTGTTGGTACAAGCACAGTAAATGGTCCCAGACTACTCAGTGGCCACTCATAGACATTTTCTTAAAAAGGAGGAAAAAAAAAAGATTAAATGAATATTACAGAGCTTTGGGAGACAGATGATTATTAAATGTCAATTTAATTTAAGATTTTTAAATCTGTTGGTGAAAGGTGAGAAGCAGTGCAGGTACATAATCTAGGTGCTGTTGCACTTGTTATAGACTAAGGCAAAATATTCGGAATATTTTTTAGTAACCTAGATTACATAGTATGCAAACCAGGGTGATGGCAATGAAAATGCAGCTTCTTTGGAGTTGTATTAGTGTCTTTACAGGGAAACAGGTTCCTACTTTAAATTAATTCCATCTTTGTCAGGTGAGGAGAATGCTGATGATAACCTGTTGGTAATACAAAAATCAGCAAACAGCTAATAATAAAAAATGATGTACTGCAAAGTAGTTAAAGTTCATCTGCTACTCAGATGGTATTTCCATTTCCAAGAGAACAGTATAAATGTAATGAATTATATAGCTGAAGCCATTAAATATTTCTAATATTCAGTCCTTTTTCACATGCTTAAAATTAGAACTAAAAACACGGTTATTGTAGATATGATGTACTAGAGTATATATCTTAAAATTCAGCTTAATATCTGTCTTAAAATACAGTGTGAACTATTCTGCTATATATTCTAGTTAGTTTTTGAAAGACATTACTGTAGTGTGAATATATTATAAAATAACATTTGCAATTAATGTCTCTTTGTAGCTTTTGACTGATAAATCAAACAGTGCATGTATGTCCAAAATGTAAGCAATATAAAATTTGTATTGTTGTTAGCAAATTTGGCACCCAGCATGTCAGTCATTTCAGAAACATAAGGAGGACTACAGAGAAAGTACAGCCTAGTACTCAATACTGAATTGTGTTTTCACGGCTTTGTGTCCCTGGATTGCCACAAATATTAAGGTCATTGTCAGATTTTGTCCTCAGTGAGATATGCAGAATTCCTTTTCTGGTCAGGAATTAAGGATATTTAACTTAATTGCTGGGCCTTAGCGAAGAGGAGCAAGCTAATTATATTAAGTATGAAAAATTCTCTTATATTTTACAAATTAAACTCAAAAATGTCACTCAATGTCACTCAATTCTAGCAGTGTTTGTTCAATGCTCAGATCTGTAGGATTGCAACTGAAGTTGATTGGGAGATTCTGTTGTTTTTTTCACACGGTGATTGCAATAACTGCTAAAGATAGACTCAGTTCTTTGGACATTTCATTTTTTTGGCATCCTTGTACAATTGCAACTGAGGTTTACATTGTTGGCCAGGAGAGTGACTTAAGGAAACTGAAAGAATCCTTTACCATTTTTTCATACTTCTTCCCCTTCTAATAAGTGTTTCACAAATAATTTGTCTTCCATTTCCCAAGAGCAGTTCTGTAGTCCCCATCTGTCCTGATTTGCCTGGCTATCAGCAATTCCTTCCACTGTAACATCCTTCCTCTACTCCTCCTCCTACTTTACTTCTCTAGAGGCCACTTCCTTTCCTTATTCTCATGATACACTTCCAAACCTCAGAAATACCAGGAATATTATACAGCTCATCTGCTTTGCAAAGGGCAGTTTCATCTTGATGAAAGGGTTTTTTTTTTTTTTTTCAGTATTAAATTCTACTACAGTAAGTACTTGGATCTGCTTTGGACTCAGCAGCAGTGCCCTACAGCTACGAGTGTTGCTGGGGACACCAGGGTATGATTAATCCACTCAATAAGAACCGACTGTTTCTGTTTGGTTACTTACCCATGAGAGATAAGGCAGATGTCAGCTTTCCTTGCCACCGTCCGCCCACATCGGCATTCAAGTCTCTAAGTCGTTCCATGATATTCCCATAGCACATAAAGCCATTCCCAATGTAGCTCCCCTGGCAAGTGCACCTGTGAAGAGACTGTTGCCTCAGTTGTGTGCTGAAGCACACTGCCATATCAGCCAGGCAACTCTTTACTCATCTCTTGACCAGCTGCAGATTTGCCTTGCTCATGTAGCTATTTCTGTGGCGTCTATTGCTCTGGACTATGCAGTGTGATTAATGTGCAATTCCATCACTCTGCAGCGAAGATGTCCTTAAATCCCTGCTGCTTTGAACTTTTCTAGTTGCCTTGCACTTGGGTACATAGCACTTGAAATCATTACCTGGTCATTGTGCCTGTGAGAGTGATGGGTATCATCTTGAGATGGGCTGCATTTGAAGTGGCTAGTTACAACCAAGACAAAATCGAAGAGACATTTATGAAAGAACAAGCTAAAGTGTCAATATGGCATTTTCTGTCCCATGAGAGAGGAAACAAGGCTCAAAAAAAATTGAATCTTATGGCTATTAAAGAACTCAATATTGCAAGAGGGGTGGAAAAAAAATCATTGGTTGTTCATGTGGTTGACATACTTGTTATTAGGTGTCAGTTGGTTCAAATGGTTGTTATACTAAAAAAAAAAAAAAAACCTTTAACTTATGAGAACCTTGACCTTGTGTGAACCTGACTATTCATAGGAAATAGCAGTTAGCGCTTTCTAAAAACCTGGACTCTTTCAAGCTGTTTTGCAGCGAGCGGCCATCAATGCTGTCTGTTTTTGCCAGTTTTGGCTCTGTATGTTACACGTGTTAGAACTTCTGCCGCTGCTTGACTGTTCCTGGCAGACTGGCTGGTGGTGGCAACTCTGTGATTTATTAATTTTCAATGGCTAAAATTAAACTAGACTCTTGTCAACATGTAATGCATGCAGAATGAAAATATTTAAAGGGATTAACAACTATATAGTATGGTATATGTATGACTGGAAAAGACTAAGTAACTGTCACTAATTCAAATTACCTAGGAGAGGGAAGAGAATTAGCTCTTTCTGGAGACAGAAATCACAAATTTCCATGTCTCTATTTTGCTTTAGTCTCATCTAAGAGAGGTTTGGTTTATGAAGTGGTTAATTTCTAAATTGAAAGTAGAGCCAGAGTACAAGTGAATATTAAGAGGCAATAATGAAGGTTAGTTGAGGGAAAGCTATTATACTTGGAAACCGAAGAACACATGGTCTAATACGCAGTGTAGTTTTGCACCAGCTGAAGCTTTTTAGCTTCAGGGCAAGGCTGACTGTAATTACTGTGCTGAAGCAATGTCATAGACAGTGTCAGCATTCACTCTGAAAATATCTGTACAGGAACAGAAACAGAGACAATCTTGATTTTTTTCTAGAATGGGGGAAGGGTTGCTTTGTTATACTGTTTGAAAAACATAAATATGACCACTTTGTCTATATAAGAAACTAATTCCTGTACAAATCATCTGATTATGGGAGAAGTGATGACATGCAGAAGGTTAACAGTGCAACTATGTCTTTAATAAAAACAAGAAAGATCTGAGGGCTCTGCTACAGCTCCCTCTTTTAGAAAGAGTTAAAAAAAGAGGAGAAAAAACAGCATTTAAAATTTGGATGTAGCCAAAATACAGTAGCAATGTCATAGATATTGCAAATATGGTTTTGAAAAGACTGTGTCCACCTGAATCAAATAGTGCTGCTTGGTCCAAAGTTCCTCTTTGATGAGGGGATTCTCCTGAACTGGAGAAATGGAGTTTTAGTTTTGCCAGATAGGCATTTTTAGTTTGATTAAAATCCTACTCCTTTCTTTAGTGCTTACTTAAGCACTGAAGAAAGCACTGATAAATTATGAAATAAAGGTTCTGACTGACTGATGTGATCTAGAGTGATATCTTAATTTTTCAACTCATAAAAAAATTGACTTTTGGTTTTGACTTGAAGTAGAAATATTATTCAATCTTAAATGTTTTGCATCTGGCTGTACTACTAATGCTGCTGTCACAAAGTGCATAGTGACATGGTACTATAGCATGCTCCAGAAATGAACTAGGATATATTCTAGATAGACTTGTTAGAAATATACACATTGATTTAATGATTTTTTTCCCACTGTAAAACGTGCACGATGAAGCAAGAATAGATAATAACAGTATTTTCCCAAGTGAATACTTTTTATCTGTAGATCCATGACAAATAATTTGTTTCCAAATTATAAAGAATGCTCTCTATTGCCATTCCCATTATAACCTTCAGCTCCTGAAAATTAACACTTGAAATGCACCTCTTCAAAATCCAGTACTAGCTATCACTGAACTGTAGAAATATGTAATATCAAATATTACTATTAATATAATATTATTAATGTTATAATAATAACATTTGGTTTAATAGAATCTTAAGTTTTGAATTAAACAGCCTTACAAGATTTGTGCAGCAATTCATGTAATGGAAAAGCTATTCTGCCAGAGGCATTGAGGCAGCTGCCTAGGTGAATGTTCCTTCAGCAACATGAGGGTCAGATTCCTTGTTATATCTATACTAATATGCTGAAATGGGCCAAGGTCTGGGCTTGAGTGCTATCCCACATTAATTAATATTGATTAATTTTTAACATGTTACCAAGCATCTTTTTGGCCCCCCAGCTAGTGCTCTCCCAGACAATGCCCAGGCAGAGCCAAAAGGATAGTGTGTGCTGAGGATCATTGCCAATAGGAAGTTACTCTGTTTTGAAGGAGGAAGAGAATTCAGCTGTGAGCCAGACTGTGCTGTTTGCCCTAAGGAATATAAAAAGATCTTGGCTCTTTTTATTTACAGATGCAGAAATGGTTTCTGACAGATATAAAAATAAAATTTAATAGGTATTAGCAAAAGGTTTGATGAAATCTAAAGCTGCTAGCTGGTTGACACTAAAACTATTAAATTCCTCAATAAAGAAACTTCAGGAAGTCTTCATCCACTGAATTTGTTTTCATAGCCAGTTTACTAGAGGAAAGAGAGGGAATCTGAGTGAACATTGACAGGGAAAAATACTTACATAATTTGTCCAGGTGCAGACATTGAGCATTTAGCCTTCTTATGGCAGGTGTTATTAGTTTCACAGATGTCTTCCATGCTGCATCCTTTTCCATGTACAAGGTTTGTGTAATGTTCTCTGCATTCACAGTGGGACTAAACCAGAAGGATAGGAGAGGTGAGAAAGAAAAAGACATACACAGATTGTGGATTTCAACTTTTTTTTTTTTTTTGAACTAAGATTTAAAAACTGTGAACTTCAAAAGCCTTACTTAATCACCTGGTGAGTTCAGATGCAAACATAAAGCTTATCCATATTTATCCAACTCCTAGGCTTTACCTACTCAAAAAAAATACTGACTCCCCAATAAAATCTCCTTCAGATTAAAGCCTCAGATTTACTTCTGGGACCAGAAAAAATGTGACCTGGGAACATTTCAGAACAGTGTGGATAAGTCAGATTTTTTTAAAAAAAATTATTCCTGCAGTCCTCTGCCTCCCAAAAGACATGTGAAAACATCATTAACTAGTGAGGCATTACAACGTCATCACTGAAATACATCAAGACCTGTTTGCCAGCCACATGCAGACCACTGGGAGACACCTGACTGGAGCAAATTGTGTGACTATGAACTCCAGGACCACCCTACATGGCTCCCTTTTCAGCTTTTCAGGGTGGCCAGGCAAAACAGGCATAGTCTGCTGAAGTCACACTGTCAGTGGTAGAGTTTTTACAACATTAAAATCTAAGACACCTCCCAACAGCGTTAATAATATATGGCCTTTATATGGTGCCGACTTAAGAGAGAGAAGCTTCATTTCAGTGCCTCTATTTAGGAGAGATGAATTTTGGCAAGAAGAGTCTATGAAGGGACTCTGGGTCATCTAAGGGTTTATGCCAAAGATAGGAATAGGGCTTGTCCTTTCTAAGGTCTGTTTCAGTATTCTTATGCTTTTGGCAGGGCTCCTTTTTGGAGAGAAAAACTTATTAGCCTGTTGACACAGAAAATGCTCTGGGCTCCACTTCAACACTAACCTTTCCTGGACCATCATATATGCAAATGGTAGACTGTGGAGGGCAATTTCCATACATTGCTTGGCAAGGGTCTATGGGTAAGCAGACTTGACCGTCACCTCTGTAACCTTCTTTACAGGTACATTTGTGATGATTTGGTCCAAGGTAAATGCAGTCAGCATTGGAATCGCAGACATTTTTGGAACATGGGTTGATAGCTTAGAAAAAGAAAAGGGGAAGAAGTAAATGAATTATTACCTAAAGTTCTAAAATTGAGTACAAGCATCTAGCAGATCATCTCAGTGACAAACAAAGCCTGGGTAGACTAAATTTCTCATGATGGCCAAGTCTGAAGTATTGTGGCAGAAGGGAGGAATGTGTTTATATTAACATAGCAACCAACTGTTTGCTTTTATACAGGAATGATCATTTAACTTGGGAAACTGAGTTAGCAGATTAAAACATGTAGTGTGCTTATTAAAGTATCACAACTATTTCCCTGTTTTCTGGTGGATTATAACAGAGAAGGTCAGGTAGGTGCGATGAAGTCAGTGAAAGCTTTAAGTATATGTTAGATCAGTAGGAAAATATTTCTCAATATAATAGGCCTTCACTGTTTTCTTTCCGGTGATTAAACATAATGTCATCTGTTCAGCAATACGGGAAATAGGCCAGCAAGTACTTTAGCTATGTCTTCTACACTTCACAGTTTCATGAACAGACTACAAACTCACTACTTATTTCAATGAACCATTTTCTTCAAGGCGATGGAATTGTTTGTCCTTGTTCAGAATCCAGCAGTGCTTGGTGAGCATCTTCAGGTTCTTTTTTGTCCAGTTTAGGGTACGATCAATCATACACTCAGGTGTTATTAATTATAATTCATGAAAAGTAGGAAAGACTAAAATTAACTTTACTTGACCACAGGGTTTATATTTAGTGGTGAAGCTGAGCAAACACATGACAGATATTCAATAAATATAAGCCATTTGTTACTATCATTGATTTTTATGGAACCTATGTGGTCACATTTTAGCAAGTAGATTGACCTTATGGGAGTGGGTTTGTAAGAACAGCATTTAGGCAAGTGGTGCTAATTACATAGTATCCACACTATGCATTTCAGGGAATTTGAGTGTCATTACTTTAGTTGTATGGACTGTTAGCATCTGGACTGATGAGCTTTTAGAGAACCTTCTACACTTCAGTTTCATCCAGAAGGAATCAGGTTTGTGTATGCTTAGTCTGCTATGGAATATGAACCAACAGATAACTTGGACAATTGTGATATTTGAAAAGTGCACTCCTGATCTGAACAAAAATGCTAGTGGAGATGTATTCTAAGAACTCAATGGCATCAAAACTACTTACGTTCACATTGTTTGCCGTTCCCACGGTAATTGGGTAGACATGTACATTCCAGCCTTGTTCTATCTTCAGGAGAAGCAGAGCACCTGGAGTTTGCAGGGCATTGTAAGGCCTCACATTCAGCTATTGCTGAGGGACAGAGCGTGACAGGTTAAGCACTGTCTATATACTGTGCCAGGAGATACTGCATTCTGCAGTTTACCAGTTCAAAGAACTGCCAGTGTAGAGATTGCTGGTCCTATTGCTCCGGTCATTATGCTGATTGAAGTGCTCAAGATGGCTATGCATGGTTATCCCATACAGGATTTGAGGCTGTATGTTTGGTTGCTCTAGAGTGCCTAATGTGAGACTAATTAAATGTTTGTCCTCACCAGTTCTAATGGCACCAGTGCTACTGAACCTGTCTTATACAGAAAACAGTATACTTACGCTGCTCACAGCTGAGCCCTTGGTATCCAGACAAGCATGTACATTTTCCATCGCCTGTAATTCCACTGTTGCATACTCCATGAACACAGTTGCAAACTACATGGAGACATGGATTTGCTTTACTAAATAACAGCAGTGTTTGGAAAGAGATGTTTAGTGGTTATGCATGTAAATAATGTCCTAGTCAACACTTGTGAAATATTACAAAGTGCAATTTTCAAAACCAAGCTTTGACATATTTCCGGAACTTATGACTGCCATTAATATGAAGATCAATTCTCACATCTATATACACATCTATATAAATACAGATACTGATTTTGTAGGCTAATAACAGCCTCAGGGCCTGAATATCTTCAAGTTTATTATGTGGACGTAGGATTTAAACATCAAACTAACTAACAAGTGTATTTGTTAATACAGAATTTAATTAATTAAAGGATAGTCACTGAAGCAGGGTTTATTTGGTCCTATTAGTTCCTATATTCTGTTCATTTCTGCATACAAATCTTGTGACTCTGTATTTAGAGTTCAGGCAACTATGAGACTCTTATAAATGATTTTCAAGCTCTATTTCAAGCCCAAGATCTATACTTAAAAAGTTTTTAATAGAACCATTTCAATTAAGGTAATGATGCTTTTTATAAAGGCCCTGAATGGTTATACTAGGAAAAGCCTGTAGTGTGTGTACTGTTATATTGATGACTTCCTGTTCAGACTGCAGTTATGTAGTTTATCAACTTACCTTTACAAACATATGCTGTGTTCATACAAACCACCCACACTAAAATTATTAGTAATATTTTACTTATGTCAGTAGTCCTAGTTTAAGCATTGGCAATGTCACAAGTATTGCTAAAAAACAGTTTGTAAAAAATGCACAGTCTTTACAGATATTTAAAGAACTTGGAATACATTAAATATCTGAGGATTGAAGTCTAAAATGGTCCTTAAATTAATACGCAGTTAAATCCTTCAGAATATGTGCCAAAAATTATTACATTAACAATATTGAATTGATTAACAAAAATAGTCCAGCTGGCTCAGTTGCATTTATGCGTATCAACACTGGCATCCAGTGGACAGCTGATGGAAAAAAAAAAGGTCCTTTGAATTAGCAGGGGTGTAGGATTAGTGTTGAAAAAACAGCATAGATTACTTAAGGTAGGGCCATTCATAACTCTTTTAAGGAGTTACATATATCTCTTTCTGTGAGCCTTGAGGGAATGAAGAGATTTGCTTGGACATAAAGAGTTATTACCATTTAAGAAAGAGATAATATACTTAATATTTTGGGGGGAAAAAAATTGGATTTGTCTGTTTAGTGCTCATAAATAGTCTGGAATGAAAGTAAAATACAAAAAAAAATTAAGACATGAACGAGACATTAAGTATTATGCTATTTTGATCATCTTGAATGCTCCACATAGTTCTGATTCCCTTCCTCAAACTACATTCCCTCTTCCTAATTGAAGTAGGAGCAACCAATGAAATAATCATCCTGTCAAAAATAAATAAATAAAAAAAAATAAAACAACTAAGCCAAGAATTTTTTTCACATGAATTATGGAAATACTTACAGAAAATGTTGTTGAGACTGGAAAGAGAACTGGATTCAGAGACTAAGGAGATAATCTAATTATGTCTCCGATGAAGGCATACTTGGAAATTTCCTAAGATGGCACAAATGATTCAAATATCTAATTTATTAGACTGTTGGCTAAAACAAAAATACTGAACATAAGATTAAGGTGTTTTTGTAATATTTCCCTGAGAGTGTTTGTACAACTTTGAGCTTAATCCAGCCACTTTGGGAAGGAAGAATTGCGCAGCTATGTATTTTTTCCTCTTGTGTTGCTAGAAGCAGATAGCAGCTTTTACTGGGAAACTCAGATCCTCTACCTATTCCACTATAACCTCGTAGTATACAAAAACTATTTTCATTTACCCTGTTTTCCCCTACTTCAATAAAGAAAGCTCAGACCTTACCAGATGTACAGTGAGGGCCAAATAAATGATCTTCAGCACACTTTTCACAGGCTGTTCCACTAAATTCTTTCTGTGAATTACAGAAAGAAAATCAAACCTTACATCTTTCATTTATGTCTCTATGGATAGATATAAAGACAGCAGCCTGAAAACAACATATTTTGCTCTAAAAAAAAATCTTACAATGTGAAAGGATCAGTTAGCTAATCATAAATGACTACTGCAATAACAGAAAACATTAACTATTTGAATTATGTTTTCCCCTCTGAGTTTTTTTTTATTTTTTAGCAAATCTTCAAATCACACCAGGTGCTCTGAACATCAAGTTAATGATAAAAAATAGTAATTAAGCTGAATGCCCACAGCTTTATTTAAATTTTTAGGTTATTTGCTGACTATTTCCATCTCTTTCATACGTCCACAGAAGGAGTGCTTTTGGTGTAATGGAAAAATTGACCAGTAGAGGAGGAAGCAGACCAGATTCATTTGATTTGTTTTTCCTGATCTTTTTGACCTAAGTTATTAAGCACTGCACATGGTACTTTTATCAAAGGAACATTATACTGCGCATATAGCCCTAAGTATAAGTAATAGCACATGCTAAAGAACTCAAAGCACCTGTTTCAAGAAGACAGGATGGGAGAGCTCTTGAGTAATATTGCCTGAACGTGCTCAACTTAGAAATAACAGTGTGAAGTTTAGAACAAACCAATATATATTGTTTCTTAGCAGAGATTATTTGCTTTTTGGGGGGTTTGCTTTGTTTTTTTTTTTTTTCTTAAAGAAGGAAGAACATACCTGACAGGTGCATGTTCCATCCCCATTTATACCCTGAGAGCAGACTCCTCTGTTGTTGCATGGTGATGCAGCTCCTCCTGGACATGCTAGAAATGATATTTAAGCAATTAGCCAGTTCACTCTGATGCGGTTGTAGAGGTTTGGGTCAGAGAAGGAGCTCAAATGGTGACTACTATTTTGGAACTGCCTAAATATGTTTGCTATAATATTGGCTTCGCTGAGGCAATCACCTTTCTTGTATTTCAGCTTAACATAGTTACTATAATCAAAGCATTGCATTCTCTTTTTTTCTGAATTGCTTTTTCCGCTCTGTATTGATTTTTCCACATTGATCCACCTCTTTCTACAAGTGCTTTAAAAAGTTACGTTTGTCTAATAGAAGTGGAGTTTGCCTGATTCATCCTGAATGTGAATATGGCTATAACTGATTGAAAATCTGCTGTCAAAATTTTATCTAATGCTAAGTTAGAATTTAAATAAAATTATTTCCTTTTCCTCACAGATTGCACTAGCTTTATGGAGAAGTTTGGCTTCCATGGTGACCCCAGTAAGACCAGACCATATCTGTTTCAAATCCTCTTGGAGATGGAATACCAGCTATTTTATACCAGCTATGTTGCAACATGTGAGACCATCTGATCTCAAATCCCAAACAGCATGAGAGTATAAGAAACAATGACTACATTTTCAAATCAAAACAACTTAATTTTTGGTTGAAAATTTTTACTAAAAGATTATATATAGAAAATGCATGTTACAGTAATTATTAGACAAATTGTTCTGTCAAATGTTGTAGAAATGTTGGTTTCCTTATAGCTTGGCAGCTTCTCTGTGGAAATTACTAAATCTTTCATATAAACTCTTTCTTCCTGTAGGCTATCAGTCTAACTGGAGTATCCATTTAGGTAGTATAATCCTGATGCAGGTAGTATCTGAATGTAACAAATTCCTACTGCTCTCATAGCTCCTTCACTGTACCTTACTAGTAGATTTATTGCTTCTGAAGAATCTTGATTTGTACTGTGTGGGTGGAAATTCTTCCTCTTTTTGAAGAGGGACAGCATAGATTTATGGTCCTACTGAGTAACTTAAAAACAGGTTTTAAATGATACAGAGTGAAATGAGTTTTTAAGTGATACAGAAGTTTTCATGAAAATGAATATCATTTGGGTAGAGTGATAAGCAAATATGTGGATATGTGTCTTTATATGTGTATATATTTATATATATTTTCACACACACACCTAACTTTAGCAAGGATTTGGCTTTAAATCAATCTATCAATATTTCTCAGTTTACCCTTTAATTATGTATCTGTGAGGTCTGCTGGATCTGAGTAATTTTCTTCTGTAAAAATCAAAATATTTACATGATGAACATTTTAGTTTACTTCATATATGCTGAAATAAGATAATTTATTAAGATTTGAAATGAAATAGTTAAGAATGACATAAAGTAATCAATAGATATTTCTGATTAAGTCAGTAGGTTTCAATGAATCTTATTATCTGAATAGTGTGAGAGTTCTGTCTCATTCTTGGGACTAAGACACAAACTGTTCAATTACTGCTGTGGATGAAAAGAAGTTTGTTCATGATATGATACTTTTATTAAATATGTAAAAACAGGGAAAACATGAGAAAATTCGGTTGACAGTATAAATATGAAGAAAGATACTGTAAAAATTCCTGACAATATTTTTTTTTGCTTTTGATATGCATCATGCTTCCCTGTGTCTTGTTACTTGTTTTGGTAGAACTGCTGAGGGACAGCATTATCTATATCAGAAATTTAGCAAATTACCATACTGTTTTACAAGCTTAGTCAGACA
>JAUBNY010000429.1:3162945-3184567 GCA_032275445.1 Crypturellus soui | reverse complement strand
TTTGAAGGCCAAATTTTTATACTTAGCCCAAAAGAGTTCAAGTGCATCAGTTTCTTTGCCTCATAGAGTTTATTCCACAAGTATTTTTAACTGCAACTTCAACTCCACCTCACTCCCTGGAGGTGTAGTCTGAAATAGTGGGCAGATTTTTTAAAAATGAGATATTTAGAATGCTACAATTTGATATAATTCAGTCTATTCAGGGCCTGAGTGCAGGAAGAGCAAGGAGGGTTGTGCTCTGGCAATGCCTGAGGGAAGTGCATGGAGACCCTCTGCGTGCTCTGGGCTGGGCTGTGCACCTCCCTTCCAGGGCAATGAGGGCGGCTTGGGGGTCTCACAGGGAGGGGAGGCAGGGGAAAGGAAGGAAAGGACACCTCTGTCATTCGCACGTGTATTTCAGCACATGCTATCATTTAAGGAAGTTGGACTGCTATTTAAGACCCTATTCTGTCATTGCCATCAGATGCTTAAGTGAAGTACACCCCAAGTCAGGGATTTTTCCTCTAGTCTCAGGAAGGACTGGCTTTTCCTCTGAGCATTTCAAGGCATGCTGCACGCTTTTAGGGAGATTGCGATAAGGAAAAGAGCTGTTATCTTCCTCTAAGTGACAGCAGGAACAATGCTGAGACCTTGATTCTCAGAGGCTTTGTTTTTTGGGGCCAGGAAGTTTATTTGGAGGAAAAGAGGGCCTCCTGGATTGCGTAGCCTTCTGCAAGGACACAGGCAAGGCTGGGGTTTCGCTGGGTGGTGAACTCTTTGCTCTCTAGAGCCACTCATAGCACTTCGCTTGGCCTCCCAGAGCACACTGAGGATGACAGGGACAACCAGGTGTAGCATCGTCTCTCTACTGCTGACACCCAGGCCTCGACTCCTGTAACTAAAGAAGGAAATGCTCTGCCTCGGCAGAGCAACCACATCTGCCCACTTGAGCAGCCTGAAGTACTTTAGGAGATGTTGAAAGGCTTTTCCTGAGAAAGGGGCAACTGGAGGAAAGGCACTCCTGATTCTTGCTGCTTGAGAAATGGCCTTTAGTATTTTCTGGATGTTTAAAAAATTCGGAGGAAAAAACTCCTTTCAGAAAGAATGAAAAGACCACCGTAAGTCAAAAAAATAAAGAAATAAAACTCATTCACTGCTGCACTTCATCCCAATTCTGTCAAAAAGGATCTTACCCATACAGTCTGGGCCCCAGTGACCCTGACAGCACTCCGGTTGTTCAAATTCCTTCATACAAAGATGCCGACATCCAGGAAAAGAAAGAGTGTGTGTTTTAATTTCTAGATAATACCTGAGGAAAAGAAGTTGGGAGTTACTTTAAAGTGCTTAAAATAAATGAAAATTTTAACTGTTGCTTCTCCTACCTGCAGTCTGGTATACCAGTCCCATTGGTAATTTTGGTGTATCCGGTAGGACACTGAGTTTCGAGGTTTAAAGAACAAGGTAGACATTCCGTTTTCATTCGAATGAGCAGCTTTTGATCACATTGCTTCTTCATCTATAATAGGAAAAGATTAATTAGAAAGAAAGGAAAAGCTTTCAGAGTTGACCTAACTGCCCTCAGTGGCGTTTCCAAGCTTAACTCAGTTTTATTCTCACTCTCAGGCATCAGCTCTTATTCAACAGTTATAAACCCCTGCTCTGGGGCTAAATAGACTGCTTTCAGTTGTCTTCTCAGCACAAAATACTTTCAAACACTGTAGGATAAGCCTTTCTAAGTGCCATATTTCTGTTAAGAATGCTTTATCAGCAAATGCTAAATTCAGCTTACTTAAAACACTAGGTTCTGAAGACAGCATCAGCCTATTCTGAAAGTGGTTTACAATCACAATGCGGGATAAAGACAAGTGCCAACAAGTACCTTCTTCATTCAAAGGTAAAACTGAACATTAGGTGTAGAGGAAGTTGCTCTTTGCTCCTTGAGGATAGAGCAGTCCATGATGCTTTGTTCCTCTCAAAAGGTGGGTTTCCTGTTATCAGCATGGTTATATCTTAAAGGGTGAATAAGTAGTGAATGAACTAAGAAAGTGGCTAAAAAGAGAAAGGGATCAGAGTATTGTCACAGAGGAAGTGTTGCATTTTGTGGTTGTAAGAATGATTGTTTGGAAAATGTCTATATACTAAAAATGAACTCTGCTTTCTGCTACTCAACCTATCATTCAACCTTTTTTAAAGTAAAATGTTTTTTGCTTAACTTCAACTTATATGGTTTCCTCTTCTGTCTTCCTGTTAAGTATTTGAAGAAATAAGTTAATAATGTGCAAATGATGAGAAATGATCCAAGGCAAAATACTATTTTAAAAACTCAACAAAAATTACTAAATGAAATTATTAGTTTGGGAAAAGAAAGGTTGGATCCCATTCAAAGATAATCATTTACCCATTGTTTTCTAAATATGGATCCACATAGGTGGTCTTAATTCACTCAGGCAACATTGACCTATCTCATACAGTACAATTTAAGTTAATTCACTGACTAGGATTTTACTTAAGTAGTCAATTAAGACAATGGCAAACATGTCTGAATAATTGCCAGGCCAAGAGGAGAATTTGATTGTTTATCTTGAAAAACTCTAACAGCCCTCTGTGTGTGAGTGTGTCTATGTGAGCATGTATGCAGGAACTAGTTGTGGCAGCATGCATTTAAAAATATCTACACATGATAATAATAGTCCATGCAGATTATAACAAGTTTCAACGATTATAAAGCCAGAAGGACAATTATACTTGAAAATAGCACAGAGTACTGGGGCTCCTTACATAAAATTTATTCTTACAAAACATCTATTTGATTTGAAAATTGTCAGTTATGGAGAATTCACAACAAACCCTGATATGTTATTTGTGTAATAATTTGTCTGCCATTGCTGCTTCACTTCAATTTATAGCCACTTCTCTTGTATATTTTGGGTGATAGACAGGAAGCTGCTCTATTACCAGATTTACTTTTCACTTGCTATGAATACTTGCAGCCTGAAATCAAAGTACGTCTTCTTTGTGCAATTAAGTAAATACAGTTTCTTGAATTTCTTGCTGTGAACCCTGCTTCCTAGTTCTTGATTCAATCCCCAACTCCTCTTCTGGAGCCTGCCCACTTTGCCAATAGCCTTCCTGAACCAGAAGCATCATAACAAGCCCATCTGAGCAATTCCAGTGCATATTGAATCGCAGATCCCAAATCTGTTCGTTGTGTCGTCAAATCACCCACTAACACTCTGTGCACTAATGTCACAGCACGATCTTTGGCTGGCTTGATATCAAGGGTCTATTTGGAGTCATCACTTGTCATGATGCTAGAGCGGTTACGTTGTTTGTTGTGAGATGGGTAAGCTCTAATAATTTTGTTCTGTGATTCCCACACAAGTGTGTGCACGTGCGACCAGTGTGCTATGCACGCAGTACTGGACTGCTGTGCTCATGTGGGATACAGCAGCCTCTGCAGAGAAGTGCAGAAACTCACAGTTGACCTGGGCAGGATGCTTTGGGCTTTGGGCTAATGCTTTGGGCAGGATTTTTAGGTGTACAGACGCCTAATAATTCTGGATTTCTCTCCCTTTTCAGCTGTTGTTAATTCAGTATTTGTGATAGCAGTACATTTCAGTAATAAAGACTGAGAGAGTGCATCACAGATAGTGATAAGATGAAATGGCATGTGTTCTGAGGGATACCAAATGATAATGATCACCCAGTTATAAGTACTTTCTGAGGTCTATTTACTTGTTGATTTTTAATTTTTATATTGTTGAAGACCAATTTGGGCAACTTGCAAATGAGACCGAGTTATATACTGGCAGTAAAATCTCCTACTGTTGTGCAGATATATTTCAGAGATCTTTGAAATGAAAATGAGTCCTTTTTCCAGATTTGGATAAAATGTGAACAGTGCTTATCAGAGCACTTGGCAAAGCGGTGCTGAGTGGTGCTGTGCCACATGGCCTACCTGCCCTCTTGACAGGATCCAGCGGCTCCAGCTCCTTGGGTTTCAGGTCTCGGATGGCTGCAGGCAGAGCATCACTGCACCTCCCTTCCTCTTCCAAAGTGCCTCGCAAGGTGTCAGCATGAGCCAGCTTCAACACTTCCAGCCCATATCTCCCTTAAAGCACATTGCCTTTCGAAACCCTGCTGCTAGCACTAGTGCTGTGATTAGGCAACCCATGCTTAACACAAGGCTCCTCAGGCACCATAGCTAGAACCAACACAACATAAGCGGCACAGTCTGGGCACCTTCACTCCTACAGATATTTCCACTGAGGCCAAGCTGTGTGATTAATGCTGAAGGATCATCATAAATGCAGAGTGGTTGCTGCTTTATCTGAGTCTTTATCTGAGTATGCTACTCAAGCTGGTGCTGGGTCGATCATTAAGAGTTCGAGGCTGTAAAAACTCCAAGGACTTGTAGGATATTGAGAAACAAAAAGCTGCTGGCCAGGGGTAGCTGAAATTACTTTATTACAGTATTATTCATCAAAGCCCTGCCAATAATATTCCCTCTCTGGAAAATTTCAAGGAGATTACTGAAAGACAAAATCTAAATAGATGATACATTTCTCTCCCTCACAGCATTAAAAAGTGTTTGATTTAAAATCAATAATAATGGGATTATTTCCACTTTGTCTTATTTTGCCATTTTCCCTTTTTGTCATTGGGAAAAATGGAGGAAATGTCATTTCTAAATGTTCCTTCTTAAAGGACAGAATCAGGTAACATATTTCCCAGGACTTGTTTAGATTTTTCAAAATATTTTTCCAAACCCAAGAGCAAGTTTTTTTTTTCTCCAGTAAACAGTATTTTAAAGCCTCTTGTGCGATCGTTTAAATGGGTAAATATCTGCACGTATAATACCTTGGTCAGGCAACATGTTTTCTTCCTCACTACAGCTAAGGTAAAACTGCATTTTGTGAAATTCCACAGATGTGAAAGATTTGTACATGGCATATGCTTTTGTGGCACATATTTACCCAAAGTCTATGAATCTCATATTTAAATGTATAACTTTATACAATTACTATCAGTAGCTAAATTCCGTATTTTTCTGCCTGCCAAAATAGCTGTTCTAGCAGAAAATCTAAGGACTTTTATTTGTTGTTGCTTCTGATGAACATGTCAGCTACAGCTTATTGCCACATTCATCAGTTTTTGGAGACTTTCTCAACATACTCACGACACAGCTTTTAAGCCAGATTCTTATCTGGACTAAATAAATGCAGTTCTGTTGATTTCAGAGGAGTGAATTATACAACTGTTGGTTTATGATTAAGTATTGTATAATACCAGTGACTGTTTCAGTGGACTTTCTTTCACCCATAAGATAGAGTATCTGATAACTATTCTCTCTCTAATATTGAAAAACACCCTCCCCCACACACTCCATGATGTAATAAAAGCATATAAAAATAATTTTTTTGGATAAAAAGCTTTTTCTTACCTGATCTTGGACTTGTGATGCTGAAACCAAATTCATTGCAACCAAAGAAATCATAAGGAATAAAACAACCATCTTTTTGTCCATTGTGAAGAACTTGTTTTTCTTCAGAGTCATGCAACAGGAATAATAAAATTATGACATAAAATGAATGTTTTTTAGTGTTAGTACTACTTTTTCTGCATTTTTAAGCAAACGATTTAAAATTACTCTTCTCTTCCTGAATGCAAATGAGTGAATGATATGGCATATGAATTTTAGGCAAGAGAAATCCCAAAATGCAGGGTCTTTGCTGAAATTTTCACTGCTAAACCCTTCCTTACTGAATGACAGGATATCCTGACAGGGCTCTGTTCATTTATCCTTCTCTCTGAAGCTGTTGACAGTGCAAAAACAAAGTCACTCAACTGTTATGACAGAAGGTTTTTCTTTTTTTTCTTTTAAGCAGACAAGAACTGAGGATTGAAGCAATTGCTTTTCTTGTTATCGTTACATTTGTTCAACTGATATCAGGCAGAGTAAAGACTCTGGAATTATTTTATTATTTATTATTAGGCAGAGTTTTTATTATTAGTAGTATTATTATTAGGCAGAATAAAGAATTATTTGCTCTAATATTGTAAGGGTGAGTGCCCCTAATCAGTTCTGGGAGAAATACTACTGAATTTATCTCAAGACACCAAAACAACATCTTCCAACCTTGGCTAGCTGGATAAAGAAGGAGATTCTTTTCTTTTTATTTTTTTTTGGTTGCATTATTTTGACTAATTTCCTCAAAATATGTAGTAGAAAATTCACTCAGCTATGTTGTGTGTTTATGATTAAGTGGGTTAGTAGAAGGACTTTTTTGAGTAGCTGAAAACTGTTTCCCCTCATAGTTCTTTATCTTCTTTTTAGTCTTTCACTGCTGCTCTGCTCAGTTTTGTAAGGGCAACATCTCTCATTTCTTAAATAGCTGTTGATTAGGTTGCCTCCAGCTTAACATCTTCAGTTTGTGCCCTTGATGTTATCACTTTTTAGTCAGTGAAAGCACTCCGTAAGTGTGTGTTAATACAAAGTTTTGTTTTAAAGCTAGTTACATTCCTGGTTAAGCAGTCCACAGAAGTATGGTGGCTAGAAACCTATTGCTTTCTCCTCCTTTCTCCCAAATTCCTATTTGTAACCACAGATTGCTAGATGTTGCATTCATACTATACTATAAATGAAATGTTGTATCTATTATCACCAGATTGTTTTTTTAAAGAACTCTGTGAGACATATATGTATTACAAAAATTCATCTAATTTTATAATATAACTGCATAACTGAATAACTGCAAAAATGCTGATAGGAGATGGCAAGGCAAGATGTTTCCTGTGCACTCATCAGATCCCGTTCCTTTCTGATATATGATGAGGAAAATAAATCATTTCTTGCTTATGCAGACAAGATAGCAGCCAGTGGTCACTATGTAATTCTGATGGTACATATGACCTTAAGAATTACCATTTCTGTCTTCTGAGATCAAGGTCTCTCATGTTAGTTTTGCATACAGTCTGGTTTTAGCTAAAGGAGGAGGAATCTCTCAGAATTTGAATAAATCTTAAGTTAGGAGTAAGAGTTATCCTCCCTCTGCTGTACAATCAGCAGCAACGAGGGCAGCTTGCCTTTTGCTTGAGTTTAGGCAGGATAGCTATCCGAGCAAGATCTGCGTTACCTGAGTGCAAACATGTTTGCCTTCAATCCTGCATGTCTCATGTCATGAGCCAACAGCTTCTATGGCAGCTTGAAGTCAGCAGGGTTCCTTTCTTGCCTGTTGCCAGCTCAGACAGTGCAGTGGTGAAAGGAGCTGTAAATCAAGCATGGCCCTTTCCTGTTCTTCCTGTTCTGTAGATCTAGATAAAAAGCAATAGGCATCAGCTTTTTTTTTTTTTTTTTTTTTTTTCCTGCTACCTCCCATATAAACATTTGTCTGAAGTAAACTCTTTTTCTCTTTCCTTCCTCTCCCTCTTTTCAGAGTATGGTCTCTTTGCTAAACACCAATGACTGCTTACCCTGCTCCAGAGAGAGCCTGGGCACCGTTTCCTGTTATTGGTAAAGGGGATTTTCCTAATTCACAGGGAATACATGCAGACTATGCCAGGCTGTGTTAGCAAGCTAGAAGGTGGCTCTGTCACTCTGCTCGGTCAGCTTCTGTCCCAGCCCGGGCAAAATTACAACCTAGCATGTGACACAGCAAACAGAACAGGCCGCTTTGGTAAGGACTGGGGTGGGCTGCTGCAGTGCAAGGCCACCTCTGGCTGGAGCCCCTGTCAGTGTAGGCAGACTGTTGGTGTAGGGAAGGGGCCTTGTCTCTGTGTTTCAACCTTTAATTTTAGAACTGTTAGGATGGTGGATCTCAGCCTGCGGAGATCTGTGATCATAATGTTTCTAAATATTTCTGAATCCATATTCTTTTTCCCCTTCTGCTTGGGAAAGTGCCAAGGAGTTCATGCTCTTGTTAGAAGCAGCAGGAATTTCATTTCTCAGAATGTTGCGCTACATCGCTGCATCTGGGCTGTCTTGGTCATCTTCCAACTCCTGCCTTCGCCTCACTCGTATCCTGTCCTGCATCCAGCCCATTTATTTCTGGGACTGTCATCCTCCAGGGTCGTGGTGACAAGCTATCACGTTCTTGTTTTCTCGCTGATCATAGAGCTGGGCCAAAACCTTTGTGCTCTTGCATTTCCTTCTCTCAAACTGTCTGGCTTCAGCAGGAAAGTTTATTTTAGCTCTGTGCTGAGCCTCTTTCTGTATCTAGCTGGAGTATGGAGGGGTCTTGGATCGCTTTGATACCTAGAGCAAGACAAATATTTAGCAAGCAAATTTCAAAATGCAAATGTATCTGTGGATTTGGTCCCCTTGGAGTTTTTATTTTTTTTTTCAGAAAAGTTTTTTGCTGACTTGGGTGAGGGAATTGAGAGCAAGAAATGTGGGAGTGGAGCGGGCTTGAAGACACCTTAAAGCGAGGATCGGCTTGATGCAATGGAGTCCAGCCAAGGTTCGCTGGGGATATCCAGGCCACTTGGGCACTTTCTGTCTCAGCTATGGGTCACCCTCAAATATCATACATTTGAGAACAGCATACATTTGTATGCTATGGCATACATTTGTGCAGGGCAGACTATCACAGCCTTCTTCCCCCACTACTGTTGCCTTCCTGGACTGGATGCTACTACTTTAAGTAGACATGAGCTTGTTGCCTTTTTGATTTCATCATCCGCCTACTGTCTTTCTCCAAGCTCTTCTATTTCTGTGTGCTGCAAATGCCAACCAACAGGAAAAATTCAGTAGCTCAGTTAGCCTCTTAATTTATGTAGGTGATTTTAAAAAACCATATTTAGTGTTATAACTTATTCCACTGTAACAGCAAGGTACTTTTCCATTCTCAGAGCAAGGCATCTGGAGCATGAGATCAGTTTAAAAATGAATTGAAAATGGTGATGATCACTGATACCTTAGTTGCAGTTTTGATAAGTCCTGAATTCCTTGCATTTTTAATGTTTTAAATGGTTATTGACTACATGACTCAAATTGTATCTTGTTCAGCTGAAATTTCTCAATATGACGCTTTCTGTATTGGAGATAGTTGAACAGCATATAATGGACTCTGAGCCATACAAAGCTCAGCCTCTTCACAATTTTTGACCAAATCACCATTTTAAATGACACAAAAAGAAATATGAACAATTTGGTGCAGCAATTTTTATAGCCCTGTCACTCATGCACACTGCGTAATAAAAACTGGTATACTTTTTTCTTCTTTCTTTCTACATTACATCCTGTCTGCACATAAGGCTTCTGCCAAGGAGACCACTGAGCAACTCTGCTCCTCTCTTGGGAGAACAGACTTTCTAGTGAGGTCTCAGGGTCTCAGGGAGTTACTTGAGCAACAGGCTTCAAAGGTGAGAGCAGTCTTGAACTAAATTTATTATTCTTATTCTTAGTAATTTGTAAGTAAGCATCAGAAAATAAATGAATTATTGGTTGATTCTCCTTTAGAACTGGTCACAATAGGAAAACTGTCCCTGGAAACTTAATAATTATGGTTTGAGATTCAGTAGCATGTCCTAGGGAACTCACTTCTTTCTTTGTTTTGAAACTGGGTAGCTCTACAGCAAACTGTAGAGCAGTAAGAAGATATAAACTTGTTCAGAGGAAGAAGGGCCAGGGAAATTTTGATTCTGCCAAGAAAAATGTCAGAATATTAATTATAGGTAGGAAGAAGGGGGGGCAGAAATCACCAGACTTCCTAGAAGAAGGCCTGGGAAAAGGTAAGGGCGAGTATTTGGAAAATACTGCCTTAGATTAACACACAAATAACTGGAACATAACAAAGAGGTTTAAAAAAAAAGTTTGGCAAGTCGATTTTTTTTCCAGTGTCATATGTCTAAGGCAGCCAGTGGTAGGCCTATGAAGAGTCTGAATGTGTAATGTGGAAAATTTTAGGAGTGTGTAATTTTATCTGTGGGATTATGACAGCCATCATTTTGAAACATGGTGACTATCAGAACTAATTAATTCTCCAAGCCCATAGGATGCATTAAAGATACAGCTGCAGCTGGTATGCTGAGGAATGCTGCACGTCTGACAGAGGCCACCGCTTTTATCAATGTTAATGAGGGAGAAGGCACAGACAGCTGATCTAAACCAGAATGTGTGCATGATGCATACAGCTGATGGCAATGCAGACTGCTAGTCAAGGGGTGGTCTTAGCCATAGATTAGATCCTCATAGTGGCCTCTTCAGCTTTCTTTCTTTACCCTCTTTTTTTTTTGTTCTCAAAAGAGTCTTTCAGCTGGTGAAATTGTAAACAAAAGGCATTCTATCTGAGGCAATAGCAAAGAGAGCTTTGCGAGGGAGACATGTTGAGAGTAGTGTATACAGCACAAACTCAATGTTATTTACTCCAACTTTTAGGGTAGTGTTAGTGGGCGAGCTGTATGGCTGAGCTTATAATCAGCACCGTACTCTGAAGAGAATGACCACAAAATCATGCTTGGGGGTATCCGTGCTACCCTTTTGTACTATAACAGCATGTTGATTAAGAAAAAGTCCAGCTTTAGCCAAATGTAACACCCTATGCCTCCGAAGTCTGTCAGAGCATAGGACATGTAAATATATCCCAGATTTCTCGTGATAGTTCTCTCCCCAGGCCTGGATGTTTAGCTGCGTGTAGCCTCAGTGATCCTGGGTGGCAATGTCATGAGGGTGGAGAGGGACACTATTAGTAAGCTGGAGCTAGAAGCATAGCCATAACCTATCTTTGAGTTCACGTTTGCACGTTTTGCATTGCAGTTTTCAACAGACCACGCACAAACACATTGCAGCCAGCTAACAGCGTGGTAAGTGCATAAAATGTTACAAATGTTTTATAAAATCTTGACTTTTTGAGCACGAGGACTCTTTGTCACAGGTGATATAACACTCTTTAGAATAATTAAAGCTAGTATTTAATGGAGCATAAATATAACACATATACTTATGAAAATAAGTTATTGAATAAATATGCCAAAACAGATTTGTAGTTTGATAAGACATCTTCCTGTTCTTGCAATGTCAGTATGTAAGATGCTTCGGCTTTAAGATCAAGGGATCAAGGGATGAAACTAGGGACAAAACATTGGGGTTGCACAAAATGAGAAAGTGGCTTACAAGGATCTTGAGGGTAATTCTCAAGCAAATGTATTTCATAGTTTTAAAATATCCAATCAGGAAGGAGACTGCGACTGTTTCTAAATGTGCCTTGTACTTCAGTTCTGCCGGTGCTGCAGAGTGTAAGGCCAAAATACCAGGAGACTCCTGAGATTCTCATATTTGGGATGGCTGGAGGGATGTGGAACGTGAATTTCTAGTGCTGTAGATACTACAAGAGTTTCTGCAACTGCACAGTAGAATAGTTGGACGGACAGTGGCACGAGATTTTAAGAAGGTCTTAACAACCAGATGTTGTGGAGCTGGGTATGCTCCAAAATCCCAGGCACCACAAGATAAGGGACTCACTGCAGTCAGGGGAAGCAGCAGAGGTTGTGTTACTACTGCGGTGTTACCACCCGCTGACTTCCTTCCTTGCTCCTGACAGAGTTCACTGCAGTTTTGCCCTACATGTATCTCACGTGTTTTCACAGTAATGCTTTTGTTTTGAAGAGTCTAGCTTCAACAAAGTGAACTTAACATAGTTAACAATTTACTCGTAATAGTACCAATTGAAGATAGCGACGTGGAACAATCAACATTTGCTTAATTTCTTTCTTCCTTTTAGATGCAATCATTGTAACGGTATCCAAATCTGCATGTTTGTGGATACAGAGAATTTATTGCAGACAATTATCTCATCTAGGAGCCTTAGATTCAGGTCTCTCCCTCCTTGTGGCCTTAACTGCTCAAATCAGTTTTCTGGGATGGGGACTGCCTCCCTCTGCTGCCGCCTGTGCATCTCCAATGTGCAGACCCTGGCCTAGGACACAGCTCTGTTGCCAACTGTTTCAGAAACGTGTTTCAAGAACATGCGTTTTCTTCGTTCACGTCCAACACTCCCGTTCCGTTCAGCGCACGTGTTTTGTAGCGCCCTTCACGGCCAAGGCTACGGAGCGGGCTGACGGCGGCGGCCGAGGAGCCGTTAGCCGCGCGGACCGTTACCCGCGGGGGCCGTTGGCCGTTGGCACCGCCGGGGGGCAGCAGAGCCCAGGCCATGGCGCCCGCGGCCGGGGGCGGGTGGCGAGTGGCGCTTGGGCCTCCCCTCGCCCCCCATGGGCTGCCGCCCTCCTTCCGCAGTGCTTCGTGGCTGCGGCGTGCGGCGAGCTTAACGGGGAGCCCTCTCCTCCGCCCCTGCTCGCCCCTGCTTTAGTAAAACGTTAACAAAATGTTGTCGGCCAGCCGTGCTCCACTGCTTCCGAGCTGCTCCCTGGTGCCAGCTTTTTTCCAGTTCTCCGCACCTCTTCCCTTCCTGCTTCCCTGTGGGACCTGTCCTCTCCCCACATCAGAGCGTCCAAGAGTGCTGAGCAGCGGCCAAGGCAGCAGCGGCCAAGGCAGCAGCGCCCGGAGCCACTATTGTCCCCGAGTTACCTGTGGCTCTGCAGTGCAGGAGGCAGCAACTCCGCTGCTTGGTGGGTTTTGACTCAGTGTTGGGGTATTGGGGCTGTCCGTACCCCGAAGGAACCACACCAGGCCCTGATAGTCAGAAGACCTGTGTTTTGCATGGACACACTGATTTTTCTGAAATATCTTTGAAGAATACAGGTGTCCAGGGAGCAGGAACAGAAATTACGATGATGACAGCATGAAAATGAAGCCATGCATTTTCTAGGATGGCCAAGTTTGCAAGTGTTGATTTAGCCCTAGTGAGCACACGTGGTGTGCAGTGGAAAGAAGGGGGTGCATCCAGATACCTGCCCATTCATCTCATTCATCTCATATCAAGAGCCAAGATCCCAGGGAGTGCTTCCCTCTCATGGAGTCCCACTGCATATGCAAGTATTGCCCACAGAAGATGAATATACATCGAAAAATAAAAGTATCTTCCAATATGCAGCACCTGTTGCTGAAGCTCTGTGTAAAAGAGTCTGTGTTATCTTTTAAGTTGAAGACTAAACCCCGTTAGAAAGCTAGTCACCTTACTGTGGTGATAAAAAGATAAAAGGATTATTTCCCCTGATTCCCTAAGTATAACTTTGTACAAAAGGTACTAAAATGTCTACACTTTCTGTTAAAAATACTGGAAAGTATAAGCAAGCATAAAGCTGTACAGTCAGCATAACTGGCGATGATCAGACTGAGCGCACACGGGCAAAAAAGGGCTTGAGTACCTGTGCAGGGCAGTACCCGTGCTGTGCAGCAAGCAGTCACATACATGATCTTCTAAAGGAATTAGTGGTTAACATTTTTGCAAGATGGAGAAAGCAGTTCATCTTATTTTCAGAAACAACTGGCTCATTTGCCTAGCAAATGGGATCAATAAAAGGCAATGGCCAACATAGGGAGCGTTAATCTTTTTTTTTTTTTTTTTTTTTTTTTTAATCCACCAAGGTTTTAAGCAGCAGAAACAAGGTATGATGATAAGAAACTCTAAGCAGAAACAATGCTAACTCTGCTAACATTACTTCTCTTTGCAGTTGTTTGTTGTCCTGAACTTGTCAGGTGGTCTGCCATAACTTATGTGTCTCTCCCAAGAAGATGGCAGGATATATTTTTATGTCATTTAGCATGAACTACATTCTAGTAATGCAAAGACAGAGTCTTTTGCATTTTGATTGCCTTTATCACATCCTCCTTGTACTTTACCAGTGTTGTAAGATCTGCCAGAATCTGGGGATTCCTGCAGCCCCAGCAGGTAGTGCCCTGTGGTTCTGTCGGTGTGGTTTTATCTGACAAATGCTGACCATCTCTGTGCAGTTAATTAGAGATAATAGAAATAGCACTGTAGGACAATCCAATGCAAAGTTTTCAAAAAAAAATCTGGTCTGCAGATATGAAATTACATGAAAACTTCAGGGCAATTTTTCTGCTCTAGCATCAATTAACGAAATTGTATTAATATGGAATATGGAAGAATTTCATGAGTCAACTTCATGGACCTCATCCCACTCAGTAATATTAATATGTTAATGTGAACTAAATGTTAGCTTCTGATTTGACCGCCTTAGATGAGGCATCTGAGGAGACCAAACAAGTAAATGAATATTTTAATAACCGAAATCCTGATTTTGTAATGCTGTGATATGCCATCAGTAGAATAATCTTCTTTTGAATGGGTTATCTATCCCATGAAGGAAATAGGATTTGGAAAGCTCCAGAGAGTGAAAATAATAATGATTAGAAAAACGGGAAGTGATAAATGCCTATGTGGAATGGATAGAAGACTTAAAAAAATTCAAGTGATTAGAGGTATTATGAAATGTGTAGAGTAGGTAAATTGGAAGCTTTTTTTTTGTAATTCTACAATAAGAGAATGCTTGAAAGAATTGAAACTAATTACCCTTAAAATGGTGAAAGATGTTTTTTTCTGTATGAATAAGAGGTTAAAAAAAGTTTAGCCTTATGTACTAGTGTGACTTTTTCTGTTTTCCATTTCTAGGTACATATACTTTATAACTCTTAATTGTATATGGTTGGGAAAAATCTTGGCAGAAAACTGTTTCACAGGCTTCTTAGCGAGAAGGAAAAGAAAATTAAAATGTTCAACTTCTCCCTTTCTGTTGGGTACAATGTCTGTCTGGCTCCTCGGCTCTACCGAGATCTAGTAGTTTGCCTGAATATTTTCTGAGAAGACCAAAGGCTCAATGCAATTTGGGTATCTAAAAAAAGCATTTAATGCCATTTTAGATGCCCTAGGATGTTCAAGACTAATTAGTGCCTTTGCCTTCTGGAGCAGAACCTGGGAACCACGTGGGATGAAGGGAAGCATATAAAATGGTCCTAGGTGAATATAACACACCATGTGGGGATAAAGACCCTGATGAGCTCAAAACCTGAAAGCCTAAGGAGCTGCAGAGTTTATGGGACTACTGAGCCCTAGGAAGACCATAGGTCTCTCCTTTACAAGTTCCCCTTGGGCAAAGTCCTACAAGAGCTATAACTTTTTAAGACGTGGATTTCCTTTCTGCTAACTAGTTTGTCTTCTGTGAATCCACAGGCCAGGAGGCATTGGCTGCCTAGAGGTCCTGAGAGTTGCAGAGCAGGAATGATGTTCTGAGGGAAAATCAAACTGTTTTTCTCAAAATCAATACCTTCTCTCAGAAAGGGTTTTATGGAACCAAAGTTTCCTGTGGGGAAATCAATATAATGGAAAAATCACTGGATGAACTGGCTGTTCATCTGATGCAGGCTGCAATCACAGGGTAGTTTCTAGTCTGTCCTGATCTGATACTGCTGAGTATTTCAAGAAATGTTATGATGCAAGTTTTCTGTCTGAGATCCAGCTCTCACTGTCTTGGCACTCTCAACTGCGAGTAGTTTTTCAAAGGAGCTCAGTTCCCATTGTGACTATTATGACCAGGTTTTCAAAAGATTTCAGCACACTGAGTGCTGAGCCCCTTTTGAAAACTCCTAATAATTGTTTAGACGTGTAAATAGCATCAGAGTCGAGTTGTAAAAGCCGACTCTTTCTGGAAATTCTCGGAACAAAGCAATGCATGTTATCAAACTTATTTTTTTGCTTTCACTGTATGTGATTTGCCTTTTTATGTTCTCAACCTTTGAGTTGTTTTCAATACAAATCTAAAAATAGACTAACAACTATAGTTTGTCCTTCGATCTACTGTTAATTCAAGATCAATACAGTACAGCCTTTTCCAATGATGGGTACACCATGTGAAAGCTGGAATGCTATCATTGAGCAGGTTTTTCAGATTTGCTAATGGGTGAAGAGAAGAGATATGATAGATGAGTGAGTGTGAATTCTTTAGGGGGAGATTCACCAGTTCAGGTTATACCACAGCACTGAAGAGTAAGTTAGGAAAGAGACTGTGATGATGACAGCCTTGTACCAAAGGATAACAGTACTAAGAACAGCAGGAAAAGTTTTTAAGCAGTGTCTGTTACAAAGTTGGCTTTAATTAATTCCTGTCACAGTCTTTAGAGGCAAAATGCCCAAATCTGCATTCTTGAAAAAAGTTCTGGATGAGGACAGAATTCAGAACTGTCGATGAATATGAAAATACAGGAGCTCATCTCTGCTGCTTTTGAAATGGGTAGAACAAGGTGCCTACAGCATTTAAGATGCCTGTGTATCACAGATTTGTAAGCCTAAATAACAGTATTTTTTCATCTGTTTTGTTCTCCATTCTCGTAATGATTCATATATGACTGCAAAAAAATTAAAAGTATTTGGTCATTTGGGACCCATGCAGAAGTAGGGAAAATATAGCAGCAGTCTTGTAATGGCAAATCTTTATTACTCTACTTTAAAGTTGGGTATGTCTTTAGAAAATATGTTTTGTTGTGTTTCTCTAAAAACTCTGTTCTGTGCACACTGTATTGCTGTATCCTCTGAAAGCAAAGGTCACACAATAGATAGAATTACATTATTATTTTGAGCCGTCTTTGAATAATTTGTTTTTTGACTGGTTTGTTGCTATAACCTCATGCTGCCCCCAGTGTAAAGCCTTAGATTGGTTGGAAATTAGATACTTGCACTGAGCTGCAAATGTTATCTGCAGAATGGGAAATAGAAAATCTCAGACGTATTTGGAGTGAGATTGCTCCCAATATTATATACAAAAAAAGTGTGATTTGAGACACATTTGTATTTTCTTCTTTCTGTTATTTAAACCACTTGAGCTTGTCTCTCAAACTTAATAGCACCACGAAAATCCCTTGATGAAACTACAGTTTATGATACCAGGTAGGGTGTATTTTATTCTCTATTTCCTAAAATATTATTTGTCAGCAACTGCTACAGATTGCTTTTCTGTAATTGCCTTTTGTGTGATAGATGCACCTAGATTATTCTGTCTCTTAGACTCTTGGTCACACAGAATACTTTGTAGAAGTATTCAGAAATCTCTAATTCTGGTTATTGCTGACTTCAGAAGGGATTTGGTTTTTGTTCTCTGTACTGAGTTAACAGTCAGTACTCAGAAATACTCCGGCATGCTGCCATACCAATTAAAAACTCAACTTTATTAAGTTTTAAACATTAATGCCCAGGATCATGAAAGATCTGAGTGCCTCTTTACTGTGCTCCCTATGTGCAGTAGAATGACAGAAGCCACGGGACCACTATCCATGCCTGGGTCTCTCAGTTGTTCTGTAAATAGACATTTTATTCAGAAGACTGAGGAGGCCTTTGCTCTCTTGGCCTGTGGATGCCGGGAAACACCACCAGCCCGGTAAGAACAGAGCTAACCCTGGAGAGGGGTGAAGCCCCTTTTGATGCACCAGTTGCGCTTAATTGGGGTGAACGACCAGGGGGAGTGGTAAACAGACCATCCTCTGCCCCTCAGAAGTGCTTACGATGCCTGTATGAGTGTGTGTGTTGTGTTTTTAAGGTGTAGTGCTAGTGATGTCCCTTGAATTGGAGTTCTTGCCTGCCTCCAAGGAGCATGACAACTCTCCCCAGCCTGCTGTCAGGGAAGACCGTCTCTGAGTACAGTCTGTGCCAAATTCAGGACATTCATGGTTTGTATATCTATGTCATAGATACTTTTCTTTGATCTTGCTGGGTGTGGAGCAGATTTTAGTTGTTACTTAACTTTTCTTGAACAGCCTACTTGTTAGAGCAGTTGTCCAGGAAATGGGAAATTTGAGTTTTCTTTTGTTATTTATTCATATTTTGTTATTTATTCAATATTTGGTTATTTCAGAGCTGAAAAAGTGGATTCTTAAAATAAAATTGTATCTCTGTAATTGTTTATGTAGTGAGAAGCTTCTCTGAGGACATCCCCTTGTCACCGGGGAGAAGCTTGGGTGTGCTTATGAGGTTGCGAGCTATGCTGGCAGCGGCATATGCCTCCGGTAGGGTCTCCCATGCCAGACAGGTCTCAAGTGAAGGGTCAGACAAAATGTGGATGGACTCTCTAACCTCCCAGCAGCCACTCTAAGAAAACATCTCTAACCTCAAACCCGGGCAGATGGAGCTCGCTTAGGGCCATCCATCTCAGAAAAGGACACTCTAACTAAACCTATGTCCTGAGGACTTTGCTGCCACCATCTGAGCTCAATAGGCCCTGGCAGATAAACCTTAGGAGTAAAGGATGGGGCCAGTTCCGTGCACTCTGAGCCTCACCTAAAAATCCACTGCGCAGGCTCAAAGGATGCACCCGCATTTGTAAAGCCCTGTAGCGACAGGCAAGGGATGAAACGGCAGGTGATGAGGTGCACTGGAAGCCGTAGACCCAACTCTGCATGCAGGCTATTCGGGACATTGGTCTGACTCTGGAGGTGACAGTCTTGTTCAGCAACATCCTGAATGACCAAGCAGCCTTTTTCAAGGAGAGCACTTTGCTCATCTCCATGAGGGAGGCAGCCTCAAAGAACATGGTGCCGGCTACCCACTCTACTGGTCAGGAAACCCTGAGATTGTGCTCTGTGGTGAACTTGCCACCGATTGCCGCAAGAGAGGAGCCCCAAAGAGGAGATACAAGGACTCCCCGAAACAGCTTTGGCCATATTGTCTACCATCATTGGTCCACTCTGGCCTCGAATCAGGAGACTTGGAGATGCACCATCCATAATGCTACTGCTTCCTTGAGAACACACGTAGAATCAGTCTCAAAGAGAAAAGACAACGCAGAAAGAACCATGCCTCACTAATACTACCTAAAGAGACCTTACACTTTGCATTTTGCAACTGGACTTGCCTTTCCTGCATCGGTCTTTTTAGCCATCAGCGTGCTTGCAGCAAACGTGGGTAAAGCCCTTCTCATATCTTTGTCCGTGAAGCCTAACCATGATGACGATGATGATGATGAGCTTGTATGAGTTCTTTCTTTTCTGTCCAAGTCTTACTTGGGGCTTTAGACATTCTGCAATTGAGGTTTAGGTGCAAGTTTGAAATGTGACTGAACAAGATGGCATATTTAACTTAAATCATTGCAAAGCGAGTTGTTATCAGTGACATGTTAAGGAGGCCAAAGCTGAATTTATCAGAGAGTCCAAATGCTATGATCATTGCAGGCCGCAAAGAGTGGTTTGGTGCCAGCAGATAGTAGAGAAATTGTCCCTAAATATAATCAAAATGTTTTCAAAACAAGGAGAGAAAACCTGTGATGAGTGATCTCTGAAATCCATCTAGCAGCAGCTAGAAAAAGAGCCAGCTAGTTTTCAACTTTAATAGCAGGACAGATTTATCAAAAAATAGGTATAAAAAAGGGAAGAATATGTTATTGAATTTCTGTCCATTTGGCCTAGAGATGTCATAGAGAGGACCACATTCTTCTTAAAATCCATGGTAAAGCATAGAAAGCTGCACAGCATTATGATGTAGCTTTGGGAAGGCATTCAAGGTTTTAGCAATTTCACAAAGGTAATATGGCATAGACATGAAAATAAATCCTATAAGAAACTTACAGGATTCTTGTGAAACCTGAAAATTCCTCTGTGGGAGACATGTTCAGCCAGATCAAAGTCAGGGACCAGCTGTGATCTAATTTCAGCTTTGACTAAATCTTCTGTACTAAAGTTTCTTTTTTTTTTTCTCTCATGTATAATATAAGGGGAAAACATGTCAGTATTATAACTAATGACAATTTGAAATTTGTCCAATAATTTTAGGTTTGAAATGCAAACAAAGCAAGCTGAATGCATAATACATGACTTACACCCTGCTGAATGAGAGATCCAATGGCATTTTACTTCCTCTTAAGTGATAGAAGTATACATTTTGTCATTAAAATTGTCAAATTCATACTCTAGCAGCCTGTGTGGTAGACCACTGTAAGTCTTCCCATAAAAGCTAGCATTCTGTTTTCCACAGTAATAAATTAACATAACGTTTGATAAACACAGTATGCCATAAGAGGGTATATCAGCCACTGTTATCAAAAGTTCATTTTCTAGACTAAATATTCATTTGGATCATTAGAGCTATTAAATACTGTGTCGGTGTTTAAGGAGCTGACTGTGCTTGAGTGCTAGAAGGAGCCTGAAAAGAATCATATCCTGTCAAGATAAATGATTGAACTGTTCAATGAACTCTTTGACTGGCATTGGTTCCAGTCATGCCAGCTGAAGCTCAATTCCTCTTTGTATGTGTGGTCTTGTTTTCACCTTGCCTGTGGGGTGAGAGCAGTTTGATGTGACCTCCTTGCAGACTGAAGCATGAGTCTAACCTCTATTTACACCCTGTCATAATAGGGAGCTGGCAAACACCACAGCTTGCTGCAGCTCTCCTAATTTTCTCTGCTTTTTTTGTCAAATAGTTAGAAGTTTCATGTTCTAATCATAACCTAATTAGCATGGCATGTTTATATCATCTTGTTTATGTTGTCTGCTCTGATTTGAATTAGGAGAAAGAAATGTGCTCCTATTTTAAGTACTTCCTTAGGGTTTGCATATGAACCAGAGCAAAAAAGAACCAGAGGGAGGAAAAAAGTAACTGAATGATGTATATACTTTTTTTCATTTGGCAATTAAAATTTGAAAAGAAAACTAATTCCATTGTATATGAAGTCTAAGGCTAGGAATGAAATTTGAAAGCTGATGTGTAGCACTTGATACCCGATTTACTTTTTGTCTTTCAGCAAATCTTCTAACAAGCTGAATTTTAGATAGCATTGAATGTTTGTGCTGACTTGCAACTTCTTTATTTTCTGCAACAGTAAAATTGTTGTTCAACCCTTGTTGTTTAGAGCTAGACTTTCTGTGTCAACAACTGTTACCCTCCTTTTCTTTCTCCTTCCCTCTGTTTCTGGATTGTTTCTTGGGCCAAATCTGTGATGGCAAAGTAGCAGCCCTGAGCAATCACTGCTCTAATAGTGGCCGACCTGGGGCCCCAGGGCTCTCATAAAAATCCATGGGGACATACACAACTCCCTTGGAAAAGTGTAATGGACAAAAGATGCACTGGAGACTCTTGCTTCTTGAAAATACCAGCCTCAACTGTGCATTTTTGGATTTTTGGGTGAAGTGGGATATTACAGATCCACTTCATGTATGGCTGCATTGATGTATAGCCCCATTTAGCTATACGGTAGCTGTCTTCTGACAGTGATTTACCACCTTCGTGTGTAGCAAGTTTGCAACCTACAGCAATGACTGATAGTCACCCTAGACTTCACAAAGGGAAAAAGAGAAGTGTTATTTATAACTTCAGAAGAATGAGGTGATTTTAAAACGAAAGAAAGGAAAAAAAAAACATCCTGATGAATCTCCTTAGCATTTTGAGGGTTCATTTCTGTTTATACAAGAAGATAGGTTATAAATAGAATCACAGTATGCCTGTGATGCTTTTATTGCTGCAATAAAAGGAAACAAGATGTGGATGAAATGATAAAATGCAAGAAGCTAGAAACATATCAGAGTGTATGTATGTATATTTTATAAAATAGAATGAGATCCTTTGTAAAAAAAAATGCATCAAAAATCTCTTTAAAAAAATCTATTTAGCCTATCATTTGTATTATCAACTTATTTTAAAGTAAGACTGGATATGAGCAAAGGGAACAGGAGCTGGCTAAATTCAATAGATGCGCAGTTGAATGACTATACATGTATATACACACCTAACTTGAGATTCAGTGACAAGTG
>JAUBNY010000429.1:3122236-3142296 GCA_032275445.1 Crypturellus soui | reverse complement strand
TCTATTCATATAGTTCAAAACATTGGTTGATAATATAATATCAACCTGCTTTTCTTCTGAATCTCTTGCAAGAGAGATTTGGAAGTATTAAGGTCACTTTTTTTTTTTTTTTTTTACTCCTTGCATACGTACATACTTCTTCACTCCAGAGTGGAAAGAAAGAACAGATGAGTCATTCTGTTGACCTTGGTGGACCTTGGCTCATGAACTTAAAAGTTCGGAGAAGCTGTTGACCCAGGATGCACTACTCTGATTCAAGATCTCAGTGCTGCAGATTGTTACCGATTTTGACAAGTCTAATTGTCAGGCATTTATATCTGAAGAATGTACAGAAACTTTGGTTGCACTTCAGCCTCAGGAAACAAAAACATTTTCTGTGTTTCAAATCAAATTCATACATATGAGTTCCTTTCATATTGACTAATGGAGCATTCTGAGTTAGATATGCTTATATTAGAATTAGCAATTGTAGTAATTCCCAAGATTTAAATGGAGATCTGTTTTCTTTAGCTAAAGCATAGCCAAATTTTTAGTTATGGACAAACCCTAAGGCATTTTGAGGAATCCTGATTATGACTGGGGATAGTACTATCACTGCTAGCATGCATGCTGCAAGGTTGAAACATAAGAGGGGGCAGAACAGCTATTGCAGTTCCCAGATTGTCTCGGCTTTACCAGAATAGCATTGTGGCACTTCTTCAAGTTTGAAAAGATAAGCAATGCCAAGCACACTCAGGGATTTTGCCACCTTAAAGCTGTTACCAATAAATTATGGTTTCTCTTGTTATTCTTGAAATGTTAATGCACTTACCTGTTCTTTTCTGATGTTGAATGAATTTAGCACGACTAACAGTGACTTACTGGAAGAGTGGTATTTTGCCTATAACTCCTTGAAACTGATGGCTCGATTGCAGGGTTAGGTCTGCTTTCCGTACGCTTCACTAGTTGTTGCCTGAGCATGGGCTGAGATGAAGTTATTTTCTTTGCTTTTGGATCAGTTCCAGACACTTTTCTGAACATCCCGTGACCACTTGCCTTCCGGGTGTCCACAGAGATATATGCTGTGGCCTGTTTTGGTCAACTTTAAACCGGCCAGACAATGAGCCTCATTTTCAAATTGAATTGCCTAGTACAATTACGGTACAGTACAATTACAATTTATCACCTTGTAAGTCACTAGTTCCATGGCAAATTTACAGCCTGATTCAGGATTTTTTTTTTGCCATGTGTATTCCTATTAATACAAGCATGGCAAATGTGAGATGTTGAGATGAAAATCTGAAAACAGTTATGCATCTGCATACTTTCATACATAAGTAAGGATTACTGAAGTCAGTGGAACTAATTAGAAGCATAAAGGTTTTCACAGAATGGCTTAAGCATAAAGCTTTGCATAGAAATGCTTGCATAAGTGAATCCTTAATTGCTTTTGTTCCCTATGAATTGCTTGATAAAGTCTGGTACATATTTACATGTACATACACACATGTCCAGATTAACACATGTGCATATGTACATATGCAAGTGCTCTTCCAGCAGTGCCAAAGTAGAACTTCACCATCTTGAGCATAAAGGAAAAACAAAATCAGCTTTTTTTTTTTGAAAGTGGTTGGATAATGTTATTAGTAATTTGTCACTTAGTTTTGTAATGTTTACAGTCATGCTTTTTTTCCAGTTCTGCTCGAGCTCTGGGGAGCCTGCTGACTGCGCAAAGATTATTCTGATTGAGATAAAGTATTCTTGGTACTGAGAATGCAGCCTATGGCCTATTTCCTTATTTTGGCTTTCTCATTCACACACTCTTCCTTTCATTCATGACAAAAAAAAAAAAAAAGGATTAAAGAGGTAGCCGGGTAGCGGACAGGACAAAATTTCTGGTCTGACAAAGCCTTGGAGAATCATCAAATATTATTTCTCAGAGAAATGCAAGAAATATGCCTGACTCAGCAGTCTCACAGGATGTACTTGCTGGTTTACAGAGATGCGCTACTGGGCAGGAATTGCTATGACTGAGCTGAATTTCTCTAAGTAAGGAGTACTGGAGTGGGCTCTCTGCAGGCCGTTGAATAGCTTTTGGATTCAGCTGGGTTTCCTGAACAGGGTTTGTAAGTTAGCAGTGTTTCTGATATTTCAAAATGCTTCAAAATACGTCCCTGCTCATCCTTGGTAGCTCTGGTCGTTGGTTTGTGCGCTGTGTTAGCAGTCCGGTGGGGTGGTATTAACTGAAGTACAGGATCCCGAGTCTCTTGTTTCCTCAGTGCACGGAGCAGGGACCTTATAAAAGATTCTGTATTAAACCTGCATCTCAGCAGAGCAAACACTACCCATTTATTTTACACTGAAAGAGGCAGACTGGGTCTAGTTTCTAGCTTTCGCATTATTGTCGCCATGCTACGGACACCATGGCTGCTTCCTTTAAGCTGACAATTGAAAACGCCAATATTCCATACCTTAAAAATCTCGCGTTATCGTTTGCCGCATGGTTTTCCACTCATTCATGTTGCTCCTCAGTAACTTAGCAATGACTAGTCAAGATATGCACGCACCATATTGTTTTACGTGTTTGACTAGAACACTGACAGATTAATAGGAAGGGTAAATAGCGATGTACTCTGTGGTGGCTCAGTGTGGGCTGGCAGGATTGACTGCTGCCAGACTTTGTTGTATTTACACAGAGGAAGCCGCAGCAAAAGCCTGCTGGGGCAAGGTGACTTGGGTCATGGGTATTTGTTTCTCATCTGTATAGAAAACAATTGTCCTCTCAATGGAGGACAGCTTTTGGAAACTATGTGGTTCCTCTAGTGGGGAAGCATTTGTACTTCCAGAGTACTAAATAAAATGCAGCTATAGAGTGGCAGATGCATTAACAGTTCCCAACACACAGCTTCTCATGTACAAGATTTTGAATTCATACACTGATATTTTCAACTATTTCTTTGATCTGTCCAGTTTAGGAGAGGATTATTGCTCAGAGTTTCCATTGATTTTTTCCCCTGAAAATTCATCTATACTGAATACTTTTTTATGATATCAATTCAAGAAGAATGTAAAAGGCTAAATTTGTCCATGAGATAACCACTTGTTTTATTACAAAAGATCATTATTTATAACAATTCCTAGAGCATCACCTAGGAACTTCATCTGGGATTGCATCTTTGCAGGTTTAGATAATATAAACGGGACAATGAGACTGAGCCTCTAAGGTGGTTATAAAGTAGAAAGGGACCTAATGTAATATTTTGTGCCTGTTTTCCAATGTGAGGTGCATCACAAAGACAGGTCAGGCGTCGTTCTGAGGTCTAGAGCGTGCAGTGTTGCTGCTGTAGCTGTGGAGAGTGTGTCCTGGAAGGGCTAACCAGGATGTCTAGATTAGATTCTGGAAGATGGTCTTGGCACCTCTCCAAGAGGTCAAGGCCCTTGTGACAAGAAGATCATGTGTATATAAATCACGTATGCGTACATTAGGTGGTACTGGTAATGTAGCTGTGGCAATAGAGAGCTTGGAGGAGGCTGAAAAACACACTTAGGAAGCTGGGGAAAGACTACTTAAGGAGTAACTGTGCACTGATTTCCCAGGTGCCACACCTGCCCCCCCTGCAGGACCTGGGCTTGGTGATTAGAGCTAGAGGGGGTACGTCGATAACCAGGGACGTGCATGGAGGCAGACCTGACACCATCTCCAAGGGTTACGGTGTTTTAATCCACAGCTTCTGAAACTCAGTCCTGTGTTTTAACCTCTATCCTTTCTTACACTGGCTTTGGGGAATGGCCAGGTTTTGCCATGAAATCCAGAGATGAAGGGACTTCCCACTGTGTCTGATCACTGCAAGATGTTGATTACAGAGTGTCAGGATCTTCCCAATGGGCAAAGATTTGTGTAAAATTCACTGATGGGAAGGCCTGCTATTTCGTCATTAGATATGATTTTATACTAGGTCTAGTAATGATTGGATGGCAATCTTGGGGAATGTCAGCCTCATGCAGTGTAGACATATGCTCAATATAATTTTATGTTGTCTTACATTCATGCAATTCACTTTGCTGAGGCAAAAAAAAAAAAAAGAGCAGATGATTCCAAGGTAGCACTTCTTTGGATTCATGAAACTCACTAGAAATATTTTCCAGTGTCTATAGGAAAAAAAAATTCATTGTTTACATGTAATTCCCAACAGTGTTGACATCCCATAAGCAAATCAGCGTGGGAATCAACCACCTATTGTTAAGATAGTGTAAATATATGACAAAGACTGTTAACTCTAAAATGGGAGGAAAAGAAAATTCCTTCCTGTAGTCTCTTTTACCCTTTCTCTGCCCTGGCAGAATAATTTACCCTGGAGCGAGATGACCATCAAGTGGTCCAAGAGTGATGGCACGAGCAAGTGGCTGGCAGGGCAAAGCAGTGTGTGAATCCTCAAGGCCTTGGTCTCTGTTGTGTTCCCCTTACTCTGTGCTAAATACAAGAGCATCATTTGCAATGGAAGTTGTGGATGCCACTTCTCATTATTTGCAGGAGAAAAGATCGTGCTTTAGGCAGTAATATGCTCTATATTCAGAATCTAACTTACCTCAACATATTTTTTAATTTGGTGTAGATGTGGTCTGTTTTGGTGGTGCTTTATATAGATTTCGTATTGGTTCAAATGACTACGGAAGATTGGACCAAGAACTGGGCCCCACACTTTTTTTCTCCTCAAGTAGAATATTTGAATAGGTTAATGGCCACAATAAACGTGTAGACAGTTCAGAAACACATCATGATGTGACAGTGATTAGTTGCTGCCATTTGGTAATGGAGACAAGACTCTCTTTTTCCCTCATTTACAATGACCTCGCCAGCTGTCACTCGATCTTTTCATCATAGGAAGAGACACTGTGAGACCTGTATGGGATGGAAATGGTTTCTGTGGTTGAGGCATATTAGGTTTTCTCAAAACTTTAAATTTAATGGGCATATATATTCAACACACACACACATATATATGTTTAGGCAATGCAGTTAAGGGCAAATTAAATGTGGTGGTGCTTTAAACCTATTTCAAGGGTTCTGGGCTTGTTACAAATATATTTGATTTATTTAATGATAAAGGTATAACAGAAGTGCATCACAAGGAATCTTAACCTTTATGGCTGTATGCCTGAGTATATAGTCTGTAGAATCAGCAAGAGAAGAAGTAGTGTCAAATATGCCCATAACTATGTCTTACCTCATATTACGGGTAAAATACTGGAAACTATATAAATTTAATGCTGTTTTTAGACTTTTAAATTTTATTTAAACAGCCTTTTAAATTTAAATTTTATTTTGTTTAATATGGAGACCCCACTGGATCTCAGCAGCTACTGCAGTATGTTCTTGCTGGTGTCTTCCTCCCATGGGATAGGCTTAGACATCCCAGGAATGGCTGTGACTCCTGGTCAGGTATAGGGGAAGCAGCCAGCTTGCAGCTGGAGGCTTCAGGGTGCTTTGGTGCCTCAGCAGGCAAGTTGTTTGCTTAAGCTTCAGCAAAAGAGCTCATGGTGTGACAAGTTAGTGGTGTGACCTTAGAGCCTCCCAAGCATCTCCCAAGGTTGTTGTTTATATAGGTAGAAAGGCCCACGTTTTTAGAAGCGTGTGACTGAAAGAGATATAGCATTTAGGTTGTAAACAAAGTATGAGACATCTGAGATTCTGGGAAATGGGGCTTGAGAGATCACTTTCTTAGTTTCTTAGGTGGCTTTTGCCTGTCTGGATCAGTACTGCTTGGCTACTGACTGACACAAGCACAAGTTATATTTTACTGTTATGATTTGCTTTGCAGGGTGTATTTTGCAAAGTTAAGTACTGTTAAGGGCTTTACATGAGTGTTTCTGAAGCATCCACATTATTCCATCTTTTTGAGGCTTTGTTTTTATGTACAAGGAAATAGGCAACATGAGCTGGAATGATCCAAGGTATCCCTGTGAGTCAGGTACTTTGTCCCCACAGAATAAAAAGAGCCTTGTGCAGAAGGAATGTCTCCTGGTTTGTATAAGCATAAGCATGCTGTATGCATAAAACAAACAAAAAAATGAAAAAAAAAACCCACAAAATTAAAAAATATCCCATGGAATTTACTTAGCTCCTTAACCCACAACCAACCTCAGCTCAGGTAGCAAAGAAGAATAAAGCACCCAGCCACACACAAGTGCAAAGGATGCTTCCTATTGTATGTTTAATAATTTAAGGCATAATAAAACACGCTGGTGGAGGTTTATTAGCTCTGGAAGTCTACAGACAAACACTTCTGAGTTACTAATAGGGTGAAATCCATAATGTCAGCTTATTTATTTATTTAATTATTTATTTATTTTTATCTTGGCATTTTTGCATCTTTCTTGCCAGGAAGGAGTGTAAAATTGATGAATTACTTTGATTTTTCATAAACAAGCTGACCCTGCCATGTTTTAAAGCCCTGACTCCCATAAATTATCAAATCCACATTTAAATGGGGGCACTTGCACTGAAGCCAGCAGGAATTGTCAGGTTCTCAGTGGAGGCACAAGCCTAAGTGTTTGCAGGAGTGTGGCAGCACACGGGAGCTTTCAGTACTGCCATACCAAGGCTTGCAGGAGCGCATATCAAAATGCTGGAAATCACACTGGCAAGGTCGGGGTACGCTGGCGAGTTATAAGAGACGATAGCATTGGAGGAGAGGCAAGGCAGGAAAATCAGTGTGAAGGGGCAAGAGGTGCTGTAAGAGGAGGAGCAGTATAGTCCTTGTAAGAACACGAGCAGTACAGAACTATAAGAAGAATAAGTTGTGATCACTGGCACATTTTGAAAGATTCAGAGTTGGGGAAGGGTGTATCACATTTGAATGCAGTTCAGTAAGAGTGTTTTTTTCTGGAGTAGTCTTCCTGTTCAGTAGTCAAGACAGCAGAAAGGGGGTTCCACATAGCGAGTCCCTATTTAAAATTATGACAAGAAGATCCCAATAAAGTGGACTGCACCTGAATGATTAAGCAATTAAATCTACCATGAATTAAAAGATGAAATATAGAATCCGAGAATAGAATTACTGGAGCAAACCAGCAGTTTTGCTAGTAAACCTTTTAGATTAGAAAGGCCCTGCTCCACGGACAACCGATCTCACTTTAAAATGAATACTTTGGTGTTATTGTCACTCTTCTGCTTTGTTGGAAAGCCTGTCCTTGAACTCATGTGCAAACCTGTACTTTGGGGGTTTAGTAGCAGGCCCCAGCCCCTGCTGAAGGGAAGCATCTCTTTGCACACTGCAGTCACACTGTGAGCTTGTCCTCTCTGAGAAAGCTTACAGTGCTGCCGGTCAGGAGTGTCAGATAAATAATCCTAGCCTGATTACCCAGCCCTTTCTGTCAATATGACAGTAGCTGCTGACATCAAAAACACTTGTTACTCGAGCGCTTCTTCTCTGAAGGCTGAAAGTAACCCTGCTCTTCTCCCACAGAGCAAACATTATTGATAGTTTTCTGCCACAGCGGTTTGTGCAAGTCCTGGAACCGAATCAAGATTTGTTAAAGAGGATGAGTTCCAAGTTGGGAGATTTTTTTCAGGAGCTTAGGAGCTTTTATTTATTGCAGTGTGCCTCTAAGCTAGACACAAGACAGGCTGTTGTTTGGAAGACCTGTTTGCTCTCTGTTTTCAGGTATGTTTGTTGAGCTTCCCTGCTTTTTGAGGGTGTAAATCTGTGTTATCCGAGGGTACCAGTAACTATGGTGACTGGGTACCTCATTTTGGTTTCTATATGGAACTCTCCCTGCTACTAATTAATTGAACATTTATAGTAATGATATCAAAGTTCATTCAGACTGAAATTTCACAGGAATAATATTGCAATTAGGAAGCATTTTTTTTTTGAAAAGTCATGAATTTGTTTGCCTTTTTTTGACGTATATTTCTGGGGGAGCATGTTAATATGTAGCTAGCTTTGAAATGTGTGAAGGTAGAATAATAAATGAAAAACAGAAAACACATGGCACCATTCACAGTAGGCATAAAGGCCAAAATCCTAGTCATCAGAAAGAGCTGATATTTTCACTGATCAATCAGTTAAGGAAAACCAGAAAGTTTCATTCAAAATCCAGAATTATTCCCTTCTGCCATCAGTTTTGTGCTTTATTTGCTTATTGTTCAGAGTATCAGTATCTTCAACAAAAGTTACATTCCTTGAAAGGCAAATGTGATTACAATCTTCACTGAACTCCAAGTTGATTTTCTGCCCCTTTTTTTGTTGTTGTTGAATATGGAAATGAGTAACCGGAATTGCAGACCCTGTTTGCTTACTGTACTCCACTTACTGTCCAAGCAGGACCAAAGACTTTGTGCATGCAAAAATGATGGTGCTGAATTATCTGAACCTTTCCCCTCCCCTGAATTTACACATCGAGGGAGCACACAGCCCAGCAGAATCAATCTCACCGACACCGAGCGATGCCCCAGTCCGACACTCTACACGTACGCATCTATCTCCCTGCTCACGAAAGTGTGCTGTGTGTGAACAAAACAAGAGGAACCACAAAGAACAATTACAGATCCTTGCCAGGCTTCTAGCACTGGAAAGACCCTGGATCAAAATTTCTCATCTGACTGTCCTAAAGAGAGGAAAAACACTTATCTTAAAGATTCATGATCTGAGAGCCTGATAGAATCGGCCGTTTCCATAGAGCTGGGCCCTAGATTTCCCTTTAATGTAATTAAGCCTGAAGATTTATGAATACAACAGGCCAGAACTTGATCCATGTTCATTTTCAATTACTGCAGTGAAAGGCCTCCATCCAGATGTCTCTATTTACAGCATTCACAGAGACAGGACCAGGGGCCTGGGGGGGAGGGACCGCAAATTGTCACACTTGTTAATTCTTCACTGAGGACACTCAGCAGAGGTCTTGGCTTTGACCCTGCTACAAAAGACGGGGGTCCGCTGGAGCAAGTGCATCAATGATTAGGGGGCTGACCCACCGACCTGCCGGGGTCACTCCCTCGGCTTTGTAGGTATTTGGGTGATAATGGGGCTCCATTCCTTATTTTTATTTCTGTTACAGTTCTGGGGCACGGGAAGAAAGAGACTGGCTCTGATGCGAAAGACAAACATACATAATGAGAGGATCAAGCTTCCCTTGGCAACAGTAACTACTATGAAATGCTACAGGGGAAATACACAGTACTTAGTGACCCACATAATCAGGCCTATTTTAGTAGTATTGTTTTATTTTTCTTTTGAAGCCTTTTTTTTTTTCCTTTTTTCTCCATGTTCCCAGATTCATAATTTAGTTCGACTAGCAATATTAGAGCGCAGTGCCTTTTTCCTGTTACCAGACCTAGCCCAATGCCCCAGGTAGTCTTTTCATCATGCGCATGGTCGCTGGTACAATATCAACTATTGTACTGTCTATATTTATTTTTATTCCAGTTCTGCAAGGCTTCTAGACTCATGCAAAACTTTTTTTTTGCTTTTTGCTTTTAAAATGCCTTCAGAAAAATAACTGAAGTGCCACTGTTAAGAGAAAAATGTACCTTTGAAATAGCTAAACATAGCATCATTTTTTGTACATCTTCAACAAAACTAGTGAAACACTATGAATTCTTAAAAACAGCAGCCTCTGTTTCTGTTTTCACAGCTTATGAATAAATTGCATGCCATAAATTAAAATATCTTAATTAAAGCAAACCTTTTACAGTTTCTCCAAAAGGCTAGGTTATTTCTCGAAATACAGAGACTGTTTTCCCCCATTAGCATTTCAAAGAGATTTTATTTCTTTTGCCTCCTGAAGCTGTACCTTTCTGACTTGGAGATGGGTTTAGAGGTTTTAAAGAGATTTGAATGAACTTTGCCAATGTAAAATTGTGAGCAAAAGCAAACACTCTGAGCATCCTCTCCACATGGTGAATAAAAGCTATGTGAATACTGCCCAGGAAGGCTTGTTACACAAGCTGTAAAATAAAAACAAATAGGGGAAAGGAAAAAAGTGGAAGAATTGATGTTTTAGCAAAGATTTCACCTTGGACTTATTACACCTGTGGGTGTAAGTTTAATTGAAACAGGTGTTTCTGTGATGTTTCCATGCTGACACGGACAGACAGCACTCCTGCTCAGGAGAGCAAGGCACACGCATCAGTTCAGGACCTCTGCACCGGATGTGCATTTCTTCTTACATATCTTTGTGGAAGACAGTCTAAGTCCTCTCTAATGCTCTTAGCATCCTATCCCAGGCAGCCACTCAGAGGGAAAGCCAGGAATTGCCATTGCATGCTATCAGGGAGGGAGCTAATTGTTTAATAATGCTGAAAAACAGTAGAGACAAAGTTCAAGATTTTTGCTACTGCTTATGGTTAGAGGGAAAAAAAGAGATTGGCATCCTCAATAGGAAAAATTATGTTAAACTGATCCTGTGAAACCCTCATGGCCAAAGGTATGAAAGGAAGGGTAAGATTTTCACATAGAAGACAGAGGGTGTTTTTATGAGCTCCTAAGAGTAGCTCAAAGTATGTGGCTTGATCTTGCATTCAGGGTCTGCTTAGCCTAGAGAAGACGGAGAGGATCTTATCAGTGTACACAAATATCTTAAGGGAGGATGTGAAGAGGATGGGGACAGACTGTTTTCAGTGGTGGCCAACAACAGGACAAGAGGCAATGGCCACACACTGAGACACAGGAAGTTCTACCTGAACAAGAGGAAAAACTTCTGGAATACGAGAAGAGGCTGCCCAGAGAGGTTGTGGAGTCTCCTTCTCTGGAGATCTTCAAAACCCATGTGGATGTGACCCTGTGCAATGTGCTTTAGGTGTCCCTTCTTGAGCAGGGGGTTTAGACTAGATCCTCTCTGGAGGTCCCTTCCAACCTCAACCGTTTTCTGACTCTTTGATTCTTACTTTGCGTGCGGTCAGGAGGAAGGATCAGGGTTTATTTCAAAGCCGCCATAGCAATACTTTCTATCAACCCAATAAGCTCTGTTCAGGTCCCATAGAGTGCCCTGTGCTGGGCTGCTTGAGACTGAGCCTATAAAAAGTATTTTTGAAGGCCTGCTTCAATGGCATGTGATTAAGAACTGCAAGTGTAGAGAGGTTCTTCAGCAGCAAGTATCCTGTTTGGTTTCCGTGTCGTTTTGCTCAGTAATTGTTTGTTTTTTGTGTCATTCTGCGTAGATCATCCCAAACAAATTCTGTGAATTGTTTTTTAATGTAAGAATAGCAGCTGCACGGTTTGTATTTCGTATTTATATGAGAAAAGAAACCCTTGGTTTGGATGAAAAACTGTAATATGAATGTGCTGGAAAACTAGGTAGAGGTATACTATTTAAAAGATTTGTTTTATTAGAAAAACTTAATTTCATTTCACATTATTCAATATAATTATCTTGAATACAGTAAGTAAAAAGCATACAAAAGTCACCCTTTTTTCCTTATGGAGAAGCAGAGAGTTGGGCAATGCATCTCAAGTTTCTGGTTGACGGAGGGTGGTTTTGAAGCACACAGTGCTGGCCACTACTAGTAAACTGTATGGTGTTGCTGTAACAGCCTGAATGCTGCTCTCTCTCCAAGAGTCACTTGTATGCATATTTATGGAACGAAGTTTGAGAATAGACGCTTCAAGAGTCACACCCCTGCTCAGGGGCTCAGTAAAGGTGCACTGACTTAAATCAGTAAAATTCCTGCCATTGTCTTTGCAACAATGGCCTTACATCTCAAGACTTCAAAACACAGGTTCCAGTGTTTGAAACTCAGTAGATTATATATTTGTTTATTTCGTACAGGACATGAAGTATTATATTATCATTATAAAAAGTAAGTACTTTTGGTATCCTACGTTTGCCTTTCCTGGTATATTGAAACATTTTTGGCTTATTTTTATATCATTTAGGTATATTTTCAGAGGTAGCATTTTCAAATACAATGCTCCAGTGCACTTGAATTTTAAATGCAGTTGATATTAATGCAGACAGTTTTCTTTGACTCCTGCTCTTGGTTGATGAGAAGGCACTCCCCAGAGGCACAGTTTTCAAGGCTAAACATGTAAAAGTAACACATTTAGGAAAGGTGCTTGGCATTGGGTAAAATCTAGAGAAAAAGAGTTGCAAAAAATTTCTGGTGGGAGCTGGCCTGTGAAAGCAGCTGTCAAAAGCAAAGAAGCTAATGGGTGTCACATTGCTTCTGGTCTTGCACAGCGTTGGCCAGCTGCAATTTCCCTTGCCATACAGAGCAGAGGAATTCAGATATTGGACTGCCTGATCTGTCCCTCACTCCTGTCTCACTTGGTGGTCATCAGCCTTCAAAGAACCTCAGGTGCTGCTGTCTTCTCTCTTCACTTGTGCCAGTTTGTGATTTGGGACTTTCTTGTGTTACATTTTAACTTGTGTCTGGAGGGAAAATTTGGGGGTTAAAATAGGGGAGGGAAGGTAAAACTAAGTTGTGAAGGGAAAGAAATTTCCTACTCTTTATCTCATTCTAGCTTCTGGAAATATACCAGTAGAGATGGAGACTTCATCAGTATTTGTTTCCACAGTTAAATTGGTTGCAAAGTTGAGGTTCCAGATATATCATAGGTTTAACGGGTGGACTTAACTTGAACTCTCTTAAGTGAACAGTGGGATCATTCTTATTACAGATGGGAATCCACCTATCCTTTGTAGGTCTAGAAATGATCTGAGATGATGTAAGATGCTTTATTAATAGTTTTCCCCTATACCTGGTTGAATTCTATTCCAGGATGACTTGAGTTCATCCTAGATAGTCTCAACAGATTATTTTCTCCTTATTGTTGTTTATCCTTTAAAAAAAAACAGGTTTTATGCCTGTAATCACATTCCTTGGCTTTCCTTAGGTCTCTGGAGTATACAATCCTCTAGTTTGTCATTTTCAGGATGAGCTCACACCCTTGCAGAAAATACCTGAGAAAAATCACTTGACTACCATCAGGACTGGTGCATAATATTCAGGCTAGCATTTATTTATGCTAGCCTGCACGCTGCCTCTCCCTGAGGATTTTGAACACGAAGTGTTGAGGCACAGCATGGGAGGTTGACAGACTTACAAAATCTGTTGAAGTGCTAGCAAAGATGCCTCCTCTGCTTTCTCAGACAAACCACACCAAGTAAACTCCTACATGACGTATAATTGAGTTGCTATTACAGGAAAGATGAAAAATGTTTTATATTCAGTGGAGTAAAAAATATCATAAATTGACCAGCTCCTGAACCTGACAGCTGGGCCATCCTTTCTGGAAAATGTATTTCAAAGCAATTAGTATTAAAAAACTCTATATCAAGCAAGGTGAGTGTGAGCCTGAAGGCCTTATTCACTTATTGCCTATTCAATCTCCTAAATGCTGAAATGTTTGTGTCTTCAAAATAACCTTGAATCTAGTGTCATGAAAACATAAAAAGTGTTTTGCTAACCTTTCCAGTGAACTGTACAGAGCTGCAATTGCTGATTACTCTTAAGTACTTTTTCTGACTTAAATGAACTGTACTTGTTCTCCTGTTTTTTTTTGTTTGTTTGTTTCAAAATATGCTGTTTTATCAAAAAAATCTGATACACTAGGTTAGAGTAGGAAGTTTGCATTTTGTGCTATTAAAGTAACAAATTGCTGTCAGGAAGATGGTTTTAGCTTACTCGTGGAATAGGGCTGGATAGGGAGTTTGTTGTCACATCCAGGTACTGGTACCAGTGCTCCTTTCAATATTCTATATAAGAACTAGAAAGTTAATTAAAATTGAAAATTATCAATGCAACTTCATTTTAACTCAAATGCTGTTGATCACCTGTATTTTGTTTTTCTCTTTGTGAGGTTAGATAAATGAGACACCACAGTAGTTAAAATTTCAAACCGCATATTTTGCTATGAGGTTTCAGACTAAGTTTATTTGCTGCCTAGGTAACAAATCCAGATGTGGCACTTGTCTGTGTATTTTACTGAATTATGTGGAACAAGCTGAAGACAAACACAGGAGACTTCACTCTGCTAAAGTGTACGCTGTGGTATCCCAGTGCGTTACCAGGGAAAATAAATATTGTACTCCTTGTCATTTGGATTTGCCTGGAAATGAAAGCAGAAGCTTGGCATTTAGACATGAATATGTGCCTGTATGATTTCCATTATCTTTAGTTGACCTAAATTGTTTTACTTTAGAAAGTAATTGCTTTGTGTATTGATTAAAGTCTCATGACTATAGTGTTTCAACAGAAGAGCAAATTTAAGCACAGGGTAGAATAGGATTGATTGCTGCTGCTAGAAAAAAAAAGCAGCAAAAGCAGTTTGTGTCTTTTTATCTCTGATAGCTTTAATCTTGGAACCTGTTTTCTAATTGTTAATCAGTTTAAAATGTGTGCGTCTGAACCATAAAGCTGATCTTGCTGCTAGACTTGATACAGTTATTGATAATAACTTTTTTAAATTTTGCACATCAGTATGATATAGAGATATACCTTCTTGGAAAAGCATATCGAAGTGCATTTTCCAGTGAATAATTCATCCCACAAACAAAAGCGCCAATACATTGTCACTAAGGGGATTACTGAAGAAGAAACAGCATCCCGCCATAACATATCTTTTTCCATGCTGTTTAGCATGATAATGGCCTGAGATCCAATACTATAGTCTTTTTTTCAAATACGAAAAATAATTCCTATTTTTAATTAGGTTAATAATGAAACTAATATTCACAGTAAGACTACGCTGTAGCTAAACTTTCTTAGATTTCAGTGGAAGGTTTTGCAGTGTTTCAGCAAATTACCCTCCCCTTCCTTAACCTCGCTAAAACCCAGATGAATAAGTGATCTGAAAAGGGGTGGAATCATCTCTTTCATTTTTAGCGAATGGCTCAGCTGTGAGGATTTACAGTCACTGTGATCACAGGCTCCCTCTCTGAGAGGAGACTGTCCCCTTAGAGCTGGATCCGAGCTCTCCTTCTTCCTCTCTGGTGTTGGGAATGGGATTGTGGCACTGATGTGGCACTAAGGGTCCTTCATGTAATAGAAAGCATGCGGGTGACACTGGAAACAGAAAGGGTCATCTTGATTTGGAGCAAAGAGGTGGGGAATGGCCTGGTCCTATTGGAGTCAATAGGTGTTTCACCGTGGATTTGGATGGGATCAGGATTTTATGTGATGAGCTTATCAATCAGTAAGGCATAGGGTGCCTCAGCATAGGATTATGCTAGATCTGAAGGAAACTGCTGACAAATTTCCTAAGATGGCAATGCCCAATGGAAAGCAATCTACAATGCAAGATGCAACAGAGACATACTCAAAGGCATGAAGAGAAATAGCTCAGAAAGGAATAGGTCAGAAATAATTTAAAAAAAAATGCATCTCTGCACAAAACATCACAAGTGTTACCTCCTGTTGCCTAAAGTTCTTGCACTGTAAAAGGATTAAATTATTAAATGAAACTGGAAAGTTAAACAGATCACTTTTAGCTCATCACTAGAAGGAGAAAATGAATTCCTGAAGCAAACTTATTAATATGGATGTGAGAGCCTTAAATATATTATGAGGATGGCAGAGTAATAGCAGATGTTCTGAAATCCTTGGAATTGCACGGGGTTTCCATTGGACACTTCTTCAGGTCAAATCCTGTCTACTCTGTGTATTTTGGTAGTCACAGAACCTATAGTGCGCATCTACAGTGATCAAAATATCCCGAGGGAGGATCCCGAATGAGTTCTTTCAACCTACTCAGTAATTTTGCTTGCTGTATTGGTGATTTAAATTTTGGTTCATACGTCTATGATAATAGTTCTTCTATAATGGAACAGAGAAACACTGAGAATACATTGTATCTTCAGTATGGATCTGTAGCCTGAATTATCTTTCAGTTTTCAAGGCAGTTGTTTGATGTAACAGTTGTGCATTTGAGATGCTCCATAAGGTTAATACTAAATTTTAAAAAAGTGCACATCTGTCTACTCTTGACAGCAATGAATCTTAAGTAGGTTTGCAAGTTATTTATGGGTATCAAAGTGATGTTCCTATTGTAGATCAAGAGCCATGGTGTGCTTCCCCTCTTTCCTGCTTTCCCCCTTGCAGTGCCGTAAATCTAACTTCTGCCCATCCTATTGTTAGAAGAAAAGCAGCCATATTGTGCTGATTGCTATTAAATTAAAGCAGAAAGGGAGGGAAACAAATGCGGAAGCCAATCTTACCAGCAGGGATACCACTATCTTTTATTTTGTCTTTTGGGGGTCACAAAGTCATGGCAAGCAGGCTGACCTCTGATAACCTTTTCAGTGCCGCAGCATGCAGTTTCTTTCGGAAGAACTTAATTAAACACAACTGAAGTTCCCAGCTAACATTTGTTCCTGAAAAGAGTCTTCTTTGATTGGTGTTTTCTGGTGAGGGGACAACAGAGATGCTGCTTTTGTTCCTAGGAGAAAAGTTAGCATATGTTAGTTAAGGATTTGTGATTTCCTATAGTGCTGGTTCCTCCTGAAAATTCACGAGGGTTCTCAGCTATCATGGATGGCTCACAGCAGTGCAGTAAAAGCCCACTGAACAAGTTTAAAACAGATTAAAAAATAAAGGAAACTGCTCTTACTTATTGAGGGTTATTTGTGGTACTGTAGTTGCTCTCCTCTTTGTGGTACTCACGACCTTTGATATGAACCATCTCGTATGGAGTATGTAACTGCTAAAACTTGACTGCAAAGTCAAATGAGATTTACTGCAACAAGATGAGATTTATTTAGTCTTCTGTTGTGGGAAATGTTTGTAGCACAGGAGGCAATAAGCAGCTTTAGTAGCACAGGGTACGAATTCAGAACATGGGTTGAATTAGAATAGCACCGGCCAGGTGAAGTGTGTACTGTGAGAGTAATGCTCTTTTTAGTGCAAAAATCAGATCTGGAAATGAGTTATCTTCTGTATGCTTTTTTTAGTTCGATCACATAGGCAATGGGTAGCAGAACATTTGACTAAAGAGAAAGCCTGTTAATGATTCTTGGAAATAGAGCTAGGTTTTGTACGTTGTGTTTGTTGAATCTGTTAGAAACAGGAAGCATTACTGACGGGTCTCTTGATCGAATTCAGGATGTGTGAGCATTTGTAAGAGTCTTTAATGGAGACAAAATTAAAAGAGCAGTTTTATAGCAGCAGCGACGGGCAGGTAAAAGTCCTTTCCATTTTTGCAAATGGCACGGGTAGGAAGTTGGTACCAGTTTGGTCATTGGCTTTGTGCTGACATGGGAGGTGATGTGGCACCGCACTGTTGATTACAGTGTGATGGGCATGGGAAGAGAAGGGAGTAAAGAACTAGACACACGAGAGGAAAGCTCCTCTCCTTTGGCAACTCTGAGCTGAGCAAGAATTCACTCATTATCTGCTTCTCAGTTGTCCTTCTCTTTTTGTCCCCAAGCTTTGTCACCGTGTGTCCACCTCTTGTGGCAGAGACATGTGGATAATGTCTTCTGGGCTTGTATTGCCTCCCCCTGAAGTTAGGGCACCTTTTTGCCACTGAATGGGTGCATAGAGCACTCTTTTCAGGACTGGGGCTATGCTGAGCAGAAATGATGCAGTCAGAACTGCCTAGAGAGATCAGGTTACTAACTCATTAGTGGGAAAGTGTCCTGATAACTGTAAAATGAGCTTCCCTATTCCCTCATTTCTAGCATCTAATTTGCTAGGTGGTTTCATTTATTAGCATATATTCAAGTGTGTGGGCACTTGTATGGCTCTTTCTTTAAGAAACAAAAACATTAACCCTCTAGTACACCACCTGTTTGCACTTCATTTTACACTGTGAGGGGTAATTTTATTGGCTTCATTGTTTAACTTTTCATTAACTTTTTTCTTTATTAACATGAAGACTGCAATCTGATATCTTTCTGCTAGATATGGACTTTGTTTGTCATTAATACCATACTTATGGCTGTATTTCTTTATTTAAAAGAAATAAAGCTTTTCTTTTATATCTAGTCTTTCTGTCTACTCTTGGTCTGTGTCTCTGTCCTAGTGGCTTTCCAAATGTACTTGATTTAGCTTTTCAATATGTAATTAATGCCAAACAAGTTAATTGCTTTACAAGTGTCCAAAATTCCCTCATTTCATTTCTATTCATTTGTCAACCTTCATTATACAGCCACTGTTCCACATAAACACGAATGATTGTTAATGAATGCCTAATGTCGTATTCATTAGAAAATCAGGTTAATGGCTAGTAATGAATATCTGAGCTACTTGTTACTTTCAAGTATGTTTTTCTCCTTGTTGATTACAATACTTCTTTAATCTACAAAGAAATCATACCTGTGTATTAGGCCAATTGAAACACGATGAGGTCAAACCTTTGCAAAACCCTGCAGCCCTTGCCATATTGCAGGTGCTTTCTCTTTAGATGAAATGTTATTGTTACTATATGCCAATTATGTCATATAGTAATTCTAACAGCATATTTCTTACTGTGGGAGGATATGGGGCAAAATCTAAACCTTATACCCTCCAGGCTCTAAGGAACTAAGGTTCTTCAACAGAGTTAAACACTCATTTTGGAAGCAGAGATAAATTTTATAATAATTAAATATTTACAAGCTAACATTATTTCACATGCATGTGTCTTTCCGTCTGCTGAATAGATCTGATATATATTAGACCACAGATCCTCAACTGGTGTATATTGTTTCATCCCATGAAGATGAGACTTTATGTTGATTTATACAAAGGATGTTCATGTTCAATGCCAGAACTTCCTGCATTTTGATGGATTAGGCAGTCTTTGAATGTTGAGTATGGTATAATGTTTTAAAATGTTGCATTTTGACTTATAAGTTGAGTAAGCTTGATCGTAGTAACATTTCCAAATACAAATGTGTGTGTATGTGTTTGTGTGCGTGAACACTAAATAATATCTCATCTTTCTTTAAAAGGTTCTGTCTGCCAAGATGATTTGGCAATCTGAAGTAATATGTCCCTAATAAATAGGCTGTATTTCATATTTTCTTTTATAAAGAGTTGGCTCATCTTTGTTTGCTCTCACTTCTGCCATGGTAACATCAAGGCCTGGAGATCCTAGAGGCATTTGAGCTGGAACTATAGCTCTTCTGAGGGTTCAGGAAAGAACATATCTTGTGTTGTTGTATTGATATCCATCAGCAGCCTTCCTGTTCTGCCTTATTAGACATTTAAGCAACTTCACAAAACATTGAACTATAATGGTGATGAACACGGTCCTGCTGGACACACCATGCACAACAGCTCTTTACAGTTTATAGAGAAATTACTCCTTCTTGGTATCTAAACCTTTCAGAACATATTTACCTTAATTATAAATGTGTGGAAAAGAGTCCCAAGAGTTACTGAACAGACTGCTCATTCTCAGAAATTGCAGACAAGTTTAAAAAAAACAAAAAACAAATCAAAAAACAGTTAAAATTTAATTGGTCCTTCATGTATGTACCTATCAAACAAATTACACTATGAAATAAAATGACAGAATTCATGCAGTGAAGGACAGTAAACTGCATTTATTATTTAATAAAAGTATTTAAATGTCATTGCTGCCTCAGAGGCCATTAACTATTCCTAGGTAAAATTGGTATTTTGGGTAGTAAGCAGGATGAGGATTATGGTCCTGTTTCAGCAGAAGAGATAGGTAGTGTTAACTATGTTGCTTGATCTCTAGTAAGGAACTTAAATGTGTTTAGGACCAGAATAATTCCCCAGCGTATTGCCCATATGATGAAAGTCCCATACATGTTGTAAGATTTTTCTTAATCGGGACTGATATTCTAGGTTTCATTAACCCCCTCACAATCTTCTCAGCACTTTGCAGGACTGAACTTTTTTTTTAATGTATATGCCAAAATGTAAGCATGTCCTGAAGTGGCTGTGTTTGTTGGACAAAGGTTGCTGAACAGGTTTCCAGACACAGTCATAGCAGGACGTGGTGTTACCTCACGTGAACATTTTGTGGGTGGTTTTAGGGTACATGTATGATGTACCCTGAGTCCTGGTTTGGGACTGGATGGAGAAATTCTTCCAACTAGTGATGATATGTTGCTTTAATCTACGATGAGAGTGATACTGAGATAAGACTCTGATACCCAAAGTTACTTTTTTATGATTACTTTAAGAA
>JAUBNY010000429.1:3105515-3115971 GCA_032275445.1 Crypturellus soui | reverse complement strand
CACAGGAACTTAAGGAAAAATTTCCTGACAGTGAGGGTGAGAGAGCACTGGAACAGGCTGCCCAGAGAGGTTGTGGAATTTCCTCACCTAACAGACAGGTACTTCAAGGTACTCCTATTCATGGATTGTACTCTGAAGGTAATTGTTTCAGTTGTCATCTGAAAGGTGGACAGCCTGCAAGACACAGACCTGCAAGTGGTTCACGTGTTTTTATTACAGAGCTCTGGAGTTTGGCACTCTAATGGCAAGATATGTCATTCAGGCACCAAGAACTGCATTGCATATAAACATAGAGCAAATATTCTGAACATCAGTATTCCTAATGTGAAAAGAAGGTGATAGCTTTCGTGATATTTTTCATAAAGAACTGCAGAGCACACCTAGGTATCTTGGAGCATGAGATAAATCCCTTAAACTAACTATCATTGTTGGGAGAGAGTTGTCTAAGTTTTCTGTTGTAACAGACAAATTTTATATAGACCTTTCTATAGGTCTCATTGTAAATTTTAGTCTTCTGAAGTGCAAACTAAAAATAACTGCTCTGAGTTTAGCCTGATTCTAATCAATCAATTAGATGACTGGAGAGAAAAGGGTTGGAAAGCAGTATCAGCAAAGAAGGGTCTGTAAGACTAGGAGACACTTAAAGACTGAGACAGGTAGGTTTTTTTTGCCTGTGAAACACTGAAAGGGTTAGTGAGAAGTTAATGTAGTCCGGAGAACAGCAGCATGTGCTGCAAAGCCAAGAATTCTCCTGAATCCCTCCTTATTTCTATGTGTTAGAGTTCGGAATTTTAGTCCCTGTTTGTGTTCCTCTTGTGCAGCTCAGGATCAAGATGACAAGAATGGAGTTGCTACTTCGCAAGGAATATTCTGTTCTTTAACAGATGTCACCCACTGTGTTTGTCGTACCCGATATTTAATTTTCACAGCAGAGTCTAGGGCAGAGGGATGGAGCAGCAGCAGCCCTATGTTGTCTCTCGCATTAACTCTGCTTGACAGTGGAAGATATGAATTGGAAATAAGATAAGGGATGAAGGCTGTTCCTTCTCTGTTCTGCTCCTGATCTTCTGTTCTGTAAGTCAGAAATTGATGATCTAGTTAGAGGAGGGCTATCACAAGACAACCACCCCACTGAAGGAGACCATAGCTGAGAGAGCAGTGTGCAGCAAACCGCCTGAAAGCAACCCTCTCTTCTTTTGACAAACTCTAAGATTTGACACAGATTTAACAAATATAGTATTCAAAAATACTTGATAGTTTCTGCAGTTGCATGTCACTTTATTGACTGCTTACAAGCTGGCTGTTTTGTGCTAAATCTTGTCACGATACTGCTCACAAATCTGCAACTGTATCAGTAATACTAAATACCAGTTGTAGAGGGACAGAAATTTGCCTGTGAATGTCGTATTTTACCCCATGACCTAGCATACTGGAAGCAGAACAAGGGAAATGCAGAAGCAGATGTCCCTTCAGTGAGTTTTTTGTTTCTTTATTTTTCTCTAAATAAACAAGGCTGATGCAGTGCTGTCAAGATGCAATGTGTGTATCCCAGCATACAAATATGACAACTGCTGCCTCAAATTGTTTGTTGGCCATGGGATACAGAGTGCAGCAGTGAGGGCAGTGCTAAGAAGCAATGACTCCTGTCAGGAAAGCATTATTTTAAACAAAGTTCTTATGCTCTGCAATATGCAGCTCAGACCAAAACATCAAAAAAGTTACAACTCTGCTTTTGCCATACGAAATCCGAAACAAGCAGTAAACCATGTTTTGTATGGCACTGACTGCCGAGAGAAAAATGCAGTAAGTTCTCGCTCTGTCTGTCTTTCTCTGTATACAAAGGTATGTTTTCTCACACAAGAACAGTCTAAACACCAATTAATGCCTTATGGGTAATATTAGTGAAACCCTTTTCATTACAGATTACAGTATTTTGATTTGTTACTCATCAGTATGTATAATTATCGTTTAACAATGTTATGAAGGACTGATGAAGGGAAGCAGGTGTTTAAACATGCGGTACCAGTCGTTTGACACAGCATTTAATTCTCTTTATTTGTGCTTTTTAGAGACATCTATTCAAGGAGTGAAAACAATGAGGCACTATATAGTGGTGAGTGTTTGCAAAAGAAAAAAGAAAAGATGTTTAGTCAATTTGTGGAACAAGTGTTTTTTAATTAATAAGGCTCAGTTTTCTAATTGTAGCATAATCACAGGAAGATAGTAAAGGTAAGGAGCTATGGTAGAATTTTAGGTAGTGAGAGACTGATATAATCAAATAGACTTTATCCCTATAAAATATGTCTCAGTATCAGGATTGTGAAAAGTACTGGTTGCCCCTGAAAACACAGTGTAATTTTTGAAGTCTAAAGAAATGACTGTTAGGAACTACTGCCCATGGCCATTCAAAACACACCAGCCCTTCTCCAAAACCTAGTCATTCTACACTGACCTTCCCACTAAAACCTAATCCTGCAAACACGAGGTCCCTCCATTCAAACAAATAATTTCTTTGCATGTGGTGATCCACCTCCCTAGAGATTTTATGGGGTTAAGTATGTCAGAGGTGGGAAGCTGCTCATATGCTTGTACCAGAAAAAACAAAAAAATAATACAAAATTCTGCCCAGACTTCTTTTTGAGTGAGAGAGGTCCTCTTTACCTCCAGGCAAAGCTTCCTGGGAAGAAATGCTTGGAAAGCTCCACAACTACGATCTAATCCTTTTCAGGGTCAGTGGTCTTCTTGGTCATCGCAGTTTGTTTCCTTATTATTATTTAGCTGCCAAGCTGTAGTTAATACAGGTTAACAGACCCTCTAAAATATGCTTTTGGGGAGATTTTTTTTTCCTGCAAATCTTTCTCTGGTGTCAAAAATAAGCCAAAGTCAACTGTTTTACTTTCTGAAGTAGCAATTTTTGGATGGGTATCTAGTAGTCTTTTGAGTAACCACAGTAGACTATTTGAAAGAGTTCTGCATTACAGAAGTGCCAGCATATAGCTTACCTTTAATTTTTTTCAGCATGCAACATACCTGACTATTTATTCTTTGGCTGTGTCTGACAGACTAAAATCTTACGAGGTGATTCAGGACACCTATATTTGAGCTTTTGCTCTGAGTCTCTCTGCAGAAGAGCCTGTGTCTGTGTACTGAAGACAGAAGGGGCTTTGGAAGACTGATTTCAACAGTCTGGGTGAAAATCATGTTAAAGCTGCAGTCTGGCAGCTCCATCTGTTTTTGCAGGTGAGATTTTCCTACCTTTTGACAGGGGAGAGGAAGGTATCTCCAGAGAGAGCGCAATTCAGCCATATCTGCCAGTCCTGTCACTACTCTGGAGGACTTAAATCCCCCATTTTTTTTTTTTTAATCCTTCTGAGTGGTTCTATGATGCTTCACTTGCTCTGTTTCCAAAGAACTATCTTCTGCATCAAATGTATTGTTAGGAAAGCAATATTCCTCTTCTGAGAGGCAAAGTGATTTTTGCATTAGCAACTGAGCTATTGTCATCATGACTTACTTTGAAAGTGCTAAATCTATGCCATGTCGTATGCTGAAAGTCATTGTAAATGAACCTAATGATTCCTGTCAGCCATAAAATGTACACATAAAAAGTAAATATATGATGATGTTTCATGATTACATCTGTGTTTCCCTGAACCCTGTTTATTTTATTTTCATTGCACAATATTCCGTTCTTCATGAAAATTGTGTCTTTTTAAAGCAACTTACTTTATGGACTACCTTAGTATTTCTCTTCTTCTATTTACTTTGTCTCCTAATTGCTGCTATATGTCATTAACAGGAAGGCTAGAGTTATTGCACCTGCTGGGCCGAATAAGCTGACTTTTTTTTTCCCCCTCCTCCTTTCTCATTGATCATTTTGTTCAAATTAGCTCCCAGCATGCTTGTATTGCACGATAGGAATAAAAATAGTCTGCCTTGCTTGTGCTTTGCTTTCATTAGGCTAATTTGTTTTATATTTCAAGGGTAATGCTGATGGTGACCTGCATTCCAGCTTTCAGCAGGTGTGACTCGGGGGACTGTTTGTACTGAATCAGGGCCTGGCCAGACCCAGGCTGAGACTCACTGTCAGCTCTTGCCATTTGTCTTGGAGACTCATCTCTTAGCATGACACAGAGTCGGAGTAGAGTGTTATTTTGTTCAGTAATGAGCCCCTTTCTCTTTAAATGAATTCAGTGGCAGGCTCTTAAGGGTCTGGTCTTAAGACTGCTGTTTTCCCTGAGACACAGTGGGAGTGCAGAGCCCCTCACCTTCTTGTCTGCCCTTGGCAGAAGTAAAAGAAAGTAAATATAACAATGCAGACCAGCTGTGTTTCATAAATGTTCTGTAGCTGCTAGGGATTTTTTTCATTGTGAGCAAGAGGGTTAAATGCTTTCATCAGGTAAGTTCTTTACTCTGCACATACAGTTGGCTTGCTTTTCATCTCTAGTGTACCCTGCACCTAATCGGCCTTTTTGGTTATCATAAAGCACTATATAGAATTTGCATGGAGAGGTGGCTGTGTAAATGCCAGCTCCTTTGAAGGCTATATTTGAGTTAAGGAAAGGGTTTGGGGATAAATACAGGTGGTCAGCATTGACTTTATCCAACAAATCCAACCTGTGGCTCAGCAGGTGGCTAAGGCATGTGGCTTGGAAGATCTCTGCTTGATGCACCCCCTAAAGTCTATGGGAGTCCCAGTTCTCTCCTGAACAACTGCAGGAGGACGAAAGGGAGAGATTCACAGAATCACAGAATGGTTGAGATGGGAAGGGATGTCTAGAGATCATCTAGTTCAACCTCCCCGCTCAAGCAGGGACACCTAAAGCATGTGGCACAGGGTAGCATCCAGGCAGGTTTGGAAGATCTCCAAAGAAAGACACTCTACAACCAGCCTGGATTCCTTCCTGAATTCCTGCATTGCTTGCCCTGGACAGTGGGGAGTCAGGGAGAGGAGGCCAAATTGCCTCCTGTCTCCATCTCCTATGTCTTTTCACTGCTTTTGGCACTGCTGAGTCCCATGTTCATAAAAAGAATTGGACCTGTTCCCAAAGATGCACAGCTGCACACTCACCGAGGGTGCTCGCTAGTCAGACATTCAGCCTGGGATAGTGGTCAATGGAATGGTGTTTCTTCCTCTTTTCTGCTTCTTCTCTGAATATCTGCACGTGTTTCTGTCCTGGAGAAGACAGTAATTAATTAAAGCTGTCTGAGGAATGAGGAAAAAACATCACCAGCATTTTTCTGAATTACCTTTTGTTTTATATGATAATTTTAAGTTTCAGAGAACATATTCCTACATACCTCTGAGACAGTAGCTAGTGTGTTATTTCCCAGTAAGGGAGGTAGGGCCTTGCACAGAACTTAGGTATATAAAGTGCTCACCAGGGAGGCATTTGGGAGAAGCAGCTGTTGTTACTTTGAGGGAGATATTTACAACCTCTCTTTTTCTTCAAGCAAATGGGATGAGGCTGGTCTCTTGAGGCACCTTAAGCAGCCACTGGGGAGAGGCAGTCCCTTCCAGAGAGCAATTCTGAGCTCGCAAGTCCCTTCTTTGAATCATCTATCAGCAACCTGTCTCTCTTCCAGGTTATGCTGGAGGGATTTTAGGAAGCTAAGCCTCCTTATTTTGGCAGAAAAGCTTTGCTCCTACTGAAACGTTACCATTTTCTTAGTGGGTTTCCATGCTGTTAATAGTTAACCGGGCTGACACCAGTGGGAGTGAAGGGCTTTGGGCCATCCGTGGATGCTTAGCCCGACCAGCAGGCCCTGCTGGGTGGCTGTGTATGGTCAGAATGACCCCAGTTAATGTCAGTGCCTGTTTGGTTGGAGGAAAGACTGCAGGATGCACTCAGTGTCATTTTAATATGGCTTTTGTGTATTGAAGAAAATGTGACTTCTGGTATCAATTGCATGAGAGTTGATGTTTAACTTTTTGGCCTTTAAGGAATTAGAGTTTGACATTAAGTTTAACTTTCCTGGCTAATGAAATTATCGTGATGGAATAGCCCAAGTAAATAATAAATACAATAACTCTTCTTTTCCTATTGTGTGCTTTTGCTATTCATAATTTTTAGGACCATAGATATTAGATACACTTACGTAAGACTTAACGAACAGTAATTATCTTTTGGCTAAAGAAAAGCACAAACGAATGCTAAGCTGCATTATCGCTTGGCTTCTGACATGAGCTGATAATCAGATTTTCTTGCTTAAATCCATGGTGCTTGAACAATGCTACCCACTGTCTGTCCTTCCCGATATTACCCTTAATTAGAAAGAACAGAAACACAAATCTGAATTATTTCAAAATCTGGTTTCCATGGTCAGTGGTTGGAAGGGCTTAACTTTATTACAAATAAACCTGGCTTTATTTACTAATGAAATCTGAAATGCTAGGCCTGTAATAGTAGATAGTCTAATAGTATGGTGTTTACATGCTGAAAAATCTTGTGTGGGCAAAGCATTTTGTAATAAATCATTAAGTAATTGAATTATGATTCTTTCATCCAATTAATAAAGCAGAAAAGGAGACCCTAGGAAGCCCTGTGCGACAGTGTAGGCAAGCAACAACACATTGTTCTTTAGGCTAGCGGTTTGTTTGTCTGCTAGACTTTTTAAAGATGCATTTGATGAATGCCTGTTTCTATGTTTTCCCATACATAAGAGATTTTGATTTGACTTTTCTTCTAACTGTTCATATTTACTGGCTCTTTCTTTCTGAACACTTAACACAATAACAGCTCTATTATTTTTAGGATGTATGCAGCCAGGGAAACAGCTATATTTGGGTTTTCTGTGGCTAGAGAATTGGAAGCCTCATTTTTCCCCACTCAGTAAAACTTACAAATTTGCAGTGGTTACTCTCCGTAAAATACCAAGAATGCAATTTAATACTGCCTGTCCTCTCTGAAATAATTGAAAATCTGCTTCCCTGTTTACTGTTGTGGTTTTCTTTTGGCAAAACATAACTTTAAATCTACCACAAAACCTGAAGAGGAAGACTACCTGTTCTAAATAATAGCAAGAGATAAAGATCAAACCCAGCTTTTTCTTTAGTGCAAGCTTTTTGATTCGTAACATAGAACTTACTAATGTGCCAGCGTGCATACAAAACTTGCATCAAAGTAGGAGTTTTCTGTAGTATTTTCCTGCTATCTACTTTTCTAGTAAAATACTGTACATCATAATAAACAATTATTTTAAAAAGCCATCAAGAAAACCACAGTGTACTTGGCAAGCCAACAATTGAAAAGTACAGGTGCTAGGAGTGGGTGAAGGCCTAAAGTAAATAGCTGGGTTATTTTTTTTTTAATCAAAAGAAGGTACCTTTCATTCTGCAAAATTTATTTCCTTTAAATATTTGCAATCCACAACCGATAGCACATAACGCCACTTTTCTTTATTCTTTGACAAAGGGAATAGCTTGTGGTAGTGAGCAGATGCTTGAGTGGGCTGTGTGGCATGAGGTGTACCATCAGCCAAGAAAATCAATATTTACTGTTCTAGTATCTTTGCGGGGTGGGAGTTTGCCTTCCTTTTTTAAAAAAACAAACAGGATTATGTATAATATATAAGGCCTTGCTTTTAGGTAATCAAAAGAGGGGCATTATCAAAAAGACCACATTCTTTACAATGAGTCACACTTAACCCTCCATGTCCTATAATTCTTTTCTGTTCATTTATTATGCAGAAAAAAAATAAACTGAAATTGTTGAAATGGTTACCTTTGAAACATCCGTACAGACATAATTCTTCTCTAAATGTATTTGTTGTGACATAATAAATATGCTAGATAAGAATGGTAAAAAAAATATGTTTATTCACTAACAGGAAAGGTGAATGCTGTCACCAGCAAATGGCTGGCAGTGTCTCACTACACTTTGCCAGAGAACAGTTGTTCTGACAGTGATTATAAGCAAGAGCCTTCAGAGAACGCACCAAAAACACAATACTGAGCTTTATATGATACAGGCCTAGCCAGTACTCGGGGAAATAAACTTTTGCCCTCCAGGAAACATTTGTGATGAGTAATGCAATTAAGAAGTCTCAAAAACAGTTTCCCAGTAATAATGGTTTACTAGTCTCTGCATTAATTTAGATATTACATTTTACTGGAAGGGCTCAGATCTATGCTTAGCATTGACTTTTTTTCTTCTTTTTTTTTTTTCTTTTCACCTTACATCATCAAAAGTGAGTTTAATCCATCGTAATAAACTCTCATGCTCTCTTTCCCTGTACTAAGCCTTTTGTGTGTAATTATTTCATAGTGGGGAGAGTATAAACAAGCAAAACAGGCCCTAGAGGTGGCTGTGGAAAAGCTATGAACTTTGTGGGCCCATTTTGTGGAAGTGAACTGTGGCATAGAAATTACTGCTCATTTCCTTGGTTGGCTTTGCTGTTCTGGCTTTTCTTCAACTCTTTAATAGGGAGACACTGTTTTTGATGCCATGGTTTATTTTTTTCTTAATAGCTTTCAGTTATGCAGTAAAGAAGCAGAGGCGTTCACTTAGTAAAACTCTTGATTCTGTGGAAGACCCTCAAACGTGTCAGAAACTTTGCGTGCTGTTTGTTTGACAAATGGACTGATGAAGCGTAATAAGAGGCCCTAAATCAACCCTCTTGCTGCTTTTCACTGCATTGTCTCACTTTTCTTTTGTCTTCTTTTGCAAGGATTTTGGAATCCAGAGGGGAAGAGGCAGTCTGTATGCAAATAACCCAGGGAAATATTTTTAGATGTTACGTGTTGAGAACAGGAGTCTGTCGCAAATTGTGTGCAGAGCTCCTTCCTCCTACTAACTCACTGAGCGCCTCATCCCCTTTTATTTATATCTGTGTGTATGTATATATTTTTGTATATTTATTTGTATAAGTATGTGTATATAATATATTTATCGATATGTGTACACACACACCCCTACCTAATTGCATATACACATACATACTTATTTCCCCATATAATCCCCATCATTGTTCTGTCAAAACCTTCTGTTCTGCCTTCTCGCAGGGTATACTGGTTTATCCAGTAGGTTTAGGTTAAAAGTCCAGTGTGAATATTTTAGAACTGTCATGTGTAATATAGACAAGGGATTTATTTTAAATATGCTGATCTCTGACTTGACAAGGAGTTAAAACAGTCAGGAGAACGTGGAGTAGCAGGTTGGTCACTGAGGTCTCTCAGGTTACGAAAGTTCAGGAACATTTTCAACCTGTGGATGAAAGAGTCAGTGAAAGCTGTGGCATGTACAGGAAGGCCGATGTGCCAAGTGAAATACATAACCACTACTGGATTTATGCGCCTATCTGATAAATATTAGTTCTACATAAACCAAAACCAGTTTCTTCATTAGTTCTCTGAGAGATCCCTTTGGTCAGACTCCTTGTAGTCACTGGGTGTCTGTGCTGGCCTTGTTTTGGCCAGCTTTTACTTAAAAGAAAGTAAAATGTATACCATGTTGATACAGTTTAAAATTTACAGAGGTTGTTCCATTCATCTTCTACCTCTTCTGGTTCTTCCTATTCATTTTCATAGAAGTGCCTTAATTGCTGGGGTTTTTTTTGCAGGTTGGTTTTTAAAGTTAAGTAAAAGCTGGCCAAAACAAAATTTATAAAGTCTTCATCTTCACGTTCCTGGCATGTAAAGAAATCATCCTGGAAAATATTTCCTGTGCATATTTCCACCTTAGTGCTGTTACTGTAGGATAATAAGATGCATGCACAGAAGAAATGGAGAAATTCACTCAATTTTACCTTTATCCAGTGGAAATGCTGTGAGGATGAGCTGGACATCTTGCCCCAGATGTGCAACATATTTGAGGATGTTGTGTTGAACTGCTGAGCCTGGCCCTGGGCTCAGGAGCAAGCTCTAGCACCTTGCAGGTTAAGCAGAGGAGTCAAATATACTACTCCTTGGTAAATAAACTTTCAATATGCTATCTACGTAATATACTTGCATTTTCAGTAAAAGGAGATTTAACATGTTGAAACTGCTGACAGTAAAATGGTGGAGTAATGCTGTTACCTTATTCTCTTCCTGAGGAGAAAATAGAATATAAAAGAGAAGATCAGAGATGTGCTTTTCACAAACATGTTGCACTCAATCCTAAAAACATTAACTGTTTTGTTCCTAACAGGACTCATAGTGGAGATAAGTTATTTACTATAGTATACTTCTACAAAATAATTATCCTTCTAATACATGTGGTGGCATCCTCTTGTAACATAGTACTTAGTAGAATCGGATCACGTGCCCTCTTTATGGTAAAATTTTAACACATTTTTAACATAAAATATATGGAAATTAATTCTTCTTTCTTGCTTATTGTTAGCAGCATAAAGGCTTCCTGCATCACTTTCTTGCTACCCTTGCCTATTTTAGTAGTGATTATTGTCATTTTCCTAGGCATACCAGTATGTTTTCTCATCCTAAGAATTATTTCATGTATCTGGTTTGCTCTTC
>JAUBNY010000429.1:3089954-3101219 GCA_032275445.1 Crypturellus soui | reverse complement strand
GAAAGAATGGCTAGTGTCCTGGCAAATGAGACCTAGGAGGAGGGGCTGAAAGAAATGGAGATACTTAGCACAGAGAGAGAAGAACTGGGGTTAAAGAGAGCATTTTTAAACTAGAGAATCAGAAATTAATTTGGACACAGTTTTTTTTTAACCATTAAAAATCGACATGGAGTGCTCACCATAGGATATTTTTAAAAATAGCTGAGGCAGAGGCCTGTCATGACTGTGGTGAAGCTGATCCTGCCTTGCAATAGGGGCATGGAGTAAATGACCACTGACCTCACGTGATCCCATCCTGATGTATTTTGAAGTGATTCTTTCTATACTGTCCTCTCATTTCCCACTATGAATGAAATAGCGATTCTAATTTGGATCAGACAAAGCCTCATAAATCCCAAGTTTAATAGTGGGACCTCTTTTAAGATCTGGAATCTAAATACATTTTTTTTTCTTAACTGACTGCCAGAGGTTAGATTCTAAATCCATATTTAAGCATTCGACTAGCATTGAATTTCACAAATGCGCTCTTCAACTCATTGTTTAAAGTATTTAGTCTCAGCATCCTGTGCCCATAGAGCTGGTGAGTTTTGTCCTTCAGATGCCAATCAGCCTGCTGAAACCTGTTGTGATTCGAGTATTTTCTTGGTGCATTCTGGCCAGATTCTATCAGAAGAGTTTTTGGGCTGTTGTGCTGCAACAGTTCAACATTAAAATGCCGTTGCAAGGATCCTCTTTATTTCTGATGGGTATAAAGACAAACAGCACTTATTCTGACATGTCAATCTCTTTTTTTTTTTTTTTTTTGGGCTTGTAGTAGTGAGACAAACCTTTTTACATTTTTTAATAGTAATTCTACAGGTCACTATAGCCAAAATGGACAATAGCAAAATCATTGACATATGCAGTGTTTTTTGCAGTGTTTTTCTTTGTTCTTGTTGCCTGAGGTTAAATGTTAACAAGCTCAGTCAATGAAGGGAAAACATAAGGCAGCTTTGGGTAGTTTCATCTCCCAGACTCTAAAAGATATCAGTTTAAGCTGGTTTGGCTGCTTTCCAAATAATTTTCTCAGTCATAGATTTTTCTTAGAATTTTAGATTTATTTTTCATATTCTGCAAGGCTCTTATCTGCTGATCCAGTGCAGTTTGCCTAAGAGTTATCTCTATAGTACTAGCGCATTTGTGATTTGCTGTCTGATTTTGTAGGTAATAATTAAAATCAAGATTTGACCTGGCTACCCTGATTGCTTTTAAATGAAATTATAGAATGGCATGTTAAAGTGTTCACTCCACTTGAAAAACAGACAAACAAACAAAAAACGGTGGGCTGATTCCTGGTATATAATCATAATTACTGGATAAACCTAACTTTCTTTTTATAAATGCAAGTTTTGGAAAAAGTTAAGCTATAAAAACTTCTTCTATGAACTGAACTAGAATATGTAGCCCAAATGCAACTTGAGAACTTAAAAATGAAATAAGCCCCCGTTATTTCTTACTTAATATCAGTAGCCTTCCTCACAAATCCTGGAGGTATACCACTTGATTTCTTATATCTAGGCTGGATACAATCATAGTTTAAAGACAGTACAGTAGCTGTATTTGGAGGTGGAGTTGAGATGGGAGAAGAAAAGAGGCACCTTGCAAGGTTTTTCCTATGATTCAAGCAAATTGACGATTCATGGCAATTGGGGGATGTCTGCTATAATGTTTGGAAGGGGCAGATGGGTCTCACATCTTTTCACTAGGCAAGCCGTATTTGAGGTAAAGCACAAATCTTCCTAGGAGCAGAAAGGAAAGACCAGGATGTCAAATAGGCCACTGACCATGGAGTGCAGCTGGACGCACTCCAAAAGCCCCAATTATTAAGAGAGAAACCTTCCACAAAGTTCCCCTAAGGAAACCTTGTGTTGACATGTAGAGAAACAAAGTGACGGGAAAGGTAAGTTGCGAAAGGCTGCAGAAAAGTCTGTGTAGGCCAAGGAGCTTTGGAGAATTTGCATGTTTTTGTGCTAATGGTGGGAACTAATCCAGAGTGTAAGAAAACTTGGACGGTCAGAAGAGTGAGAGAACCAGTGTGAGCTCCAGGAGGGTTGGTGCTTGGCTTCGCTTGGGACAAGAGATGCTAGCAATGCCAGACCAGCAAGGGAAGAGAGCAAAGGCAGCAAGGAGCCGCACCTCTGTACAGGGATATTTCACAGCTCCAAGGCACCAGTGTGGGTACGTGCCTGAGCTACTGTTTATCTGTTCCCTGGAAATAGCCTCTTCATGTGGGAGTGTTGGAGTCTGCACGTGCTGTATGTAACACAGAAATACAGTAGCCCTTCTCATTTCGCATGTAGAGGTGCAGATTTATCAGAAAATCATGTGGACTTAGAAAGGAGTCTCACAAGAAAACAGGATAGCAGCAGAACCTCTGTCTGGTTCCTGTTCTATGCATGTACATATTATTTGTCTCATGGCTTAACACATTGTTTGTCTCGCCAGACTTTAGTTATTTAAAAGTGAGGTAACTAATCTAAACTAACCCGTTTATCTAAACAGGGGTACCTGTCTCTCTACAGTGGTTCTAGATGTCCCATGTTCTTCATCATTAGGGAGTACCAAAACTGAAGAAAAGTAGCAGGCACTCCCTCAAGATATGGCAGGATTTGGCCTGAGTATCTAGTGAGAACAGGATTAAAGCTATTGCAAAGTGGGATATGGAGGAAAATGGAAGAGTGGAGAAGAGAATGAAGCGTCTTGATCTATGTTATGGGTAAGATGAGTGTTCCTTTACCAAAGCAGAGGTCTCATGTCTAATACGTGCCAAAAAGTGAACAACTGACTGTACTGTAAACAGCCTGTCTTACCAGAGCAGCGATTATGTTCAGCATAATATCAAGTACTGAATAAGCTAATTGCTAGAACCAGGAAAGAAAAGGAAGAGTGCAAATTCAATGGGACTTTGTTCTCAGACAGTGTTTTACAAGAATAAAGAACCAACCCATCCTCTTGAACGGATAATGCAAGATTATGCTGGCAATAAATAAATCCTAAAAATAATGACAATTCTGATTACTGAGAATTGCAACCCGTGTCCTTCCTTTCAGCATTTGAGACTGTCTTTGTGCATATAACTTCTTGTGATGTACTTGTCTACGTGCACCTTCCAGCACTAGGCAAGAAGCTGGCTCTTATATTTCTAAGAGCCAATGCAGCATTGTTCAGATGAGAAGTACGATGAAAACCTAATGCAGTATGTCTTTTCTCCATTGCAAAACATAACTATGGTACTAAAGCTATTAAATTAAGGAATTAAATAGATACAGTAATTAGGCATTTTCTAGAAATCTTGAAAATAACATTAAGAGGACATGCTATTCTAAGAGCGTGAAATGCTGTCAGTACGATTAAGATCATAATAACCTGATGAGATTTTTTTTAAGGCTTGTTGTGAGTAGATGTGTGCAAGCATCCTGCCTCCAGCTTCAGTGAGGCCCCCAGTCCTGAGCCATATCAGCACATGTTGATAGTGACAGCAGAGAATGACTAGGAGGAGTTTTTTGAGGCCCTGATTCAGGAATTCTTAAGTGCTTTTAAGGACATGTTGAGTCGTATTCTTCTCCAGGAGAGTATTTGAATGGGATTTAATCCTATGCTCAAGCACTTTTTCTGAAAGTGGTTGTCTTCTGGAATCAACTTTCATTTCCATTTGTGGTCTAGTGACAGCCCCCACCTGGATTTGAAATGAGGTCATTGAACCTGAAAGGTGGGGGTAAAGGTATCTAAGTAGCTTTCATGGAGACTTACGCTGTTGCCTATAGCTACTTTCATCTGGAATAAGGAAGTGTGGCATGTTTGTATTCACAGATCTCATTGTGCAGCGCTCTGTCTCAATTGGGGCTGTCTGTGTCTCCATATTAAGTCTGAGGGCAGCTGCAATTTCCTCCATTTCATGCAAATTAGCCTCAGCCCCAAAGCTCCTGGCACGGCGCCAGCGTGGCCCTCTCTGGCAAAATTTGGATTCATCTGGGCTAAGGTATTAGCCCTCTTCCCTCAAAGGCCTTTACTTTGTAAAATCTTCTAGTAGTTTAAGGGCAAATGCTTAATCAGTATTTTTTTTTTAAAAAAAAGAAGATACTTTCTTTAATTACATTGATGTATTAGAATAGTCTTAACGATAGAGAAATAAGCTACAAATAAATAAAATAATGGTATAAATTCTTGCTGCCTCTCTTGAATATTGCTATAAATGCTGCTGTACCCGTGCTATTAAAATGCATGTCAGGAATTTTCCCTGGCTGCCTCTACGTGGCCTTTTAAGATCATTCAACTACATAATGACTTTTAAAGATATTCTTTTGGAAATGAAAGGATTTTTTCTCACAGCCTAGCTTAAAAAGGTATTCCACAGATATTCAATGCAGGTTTTGAGGATATCTTAATTCCAGCCATCTGAATTTCAGGAAAAAAAAGTTAAACTTTAAAAATAGTACTTTTAACTTGTGTTTTTGCACATGTTTCTACAACTTTCATGAAAATATTTTTAACTTTATAAATATTCCAGCTGTTTTTTGTTTTATTCTAGGCATGTACTGTTCTTCTAAAAATCAGATATTTTTTCCTCTAAAGTCATGAAAAGCACTTAGTTCTGTGTTTTCCTATTCATTTCACATGGATAATATTCCTAGATTTCCCAGGTGCCCACTAGTAGGTTTAGTTCTAGCACTGAGGGTTCTGCATTCATGGTGTTACAGTGATTTTGAATTTAATTACTTAGCAAATAAAATTTTTCTTTTCCAGAGATTGTTGCCATGTATTTTCTTGGCCTTTTGCAGTCAGGATGTGTTCATCCTACATGGACTATTATTGACAAAAGTAAAAATCCTGCAGGAGAAGATTAGAGCCATGGTTGCTCTTGTGCAAACGTGTTATTTTTACAGTGTTATAAGCCCTCTACAACACAGTGGTGTTCCACAGGTATTACTGGAATCATCATCTCAAGTCACCACTATTTCAGAGTTGTCATTAAAATTACTGCGTTCTCACTTTCCTATTACTATTGACACAGGGGATGACAAGGTTGTCTGCAGCACCCATGGTAAGTGATTTTGAAGGCTGGGTACTAGAAAAAAAATCTCTGTATTTGCAATGGAGCAACCTGGAGACACTTTGGAACAGACTGTCCTCTTGTTCTTGGCCATTGACACAGCATTCATAAAAATTCCCATCTGTTGAATGCACATTTATCCTACCTGTCTCACCTCCTCGCTAAGACAAAGCATTCCAATCATTTCAGGTTCTCCTCCACTGTTTTCTCTGTCCTTCTCCAAGCCTCTCTAGTTTTGTACAGTATCGTGATCAGCACTGGACAGTCCTTTCTGCATGTAGGGTTAAAGACACCTAATTGGCCTTGGGACTTAAAAACGGTATAGATTTTCATTCTTCAAGAATGGATTGAAAATGAGAGTTATACACAAAAGTGTGGTTTACTGTTCACTAAGACACAGTTAGCTTTGGTACTACTGTAGTTAGTCTCCTGGATAGATGTTTTAGTGAGTTAGATGGTTTTAAGTTCTTCTGTCTTGGTGGGCACGCAGTGTTCTACCTGCGCTGTAGAATTGCTGTGTCACAAAGTGAGGAGACAGACATACCAACTTGCCTGGGACACTGATATGTCTGTACTGAATAGACAGAGCTGCAGGATGTAGCCTCGACAGAATGATAAATGTCTCTCCTTGAACAATTTTTAAAAGGCTAAAAATTCCCTTTCTATTACTAGAAGTCCCGTAACTCAAGATTAACATGTCTTTGGTAATTACTTACTGGGGAGGCATTCCAAGGCATGTTGTCTTTTAAAATGACTTTTTTAACACAGAAGATTTCACTGATCTGGCACAGTTGCGAGTATGGTAGGGGACAGTTTGGTGGCAGCAAGAAGCAGATGAGCACAGGAACTACTTAAACATGCTTTGCCTAAAAATTAAACTGTGGAGTTATCAACCTTGAGTTCAGACTTTCCCTGGAATTTGGACCAGAGCTTCCAACCTCCATCCTGGCACTATACTTTTTACTATTGGTCATAAGTCTGCACTGTCTTCTTCCAGTAAGGAAGAAAACTAAAGAAAACTAAAAGTCACCTCGCACTCCCCATTCAGAGATCTAAATCACTCAGCAAGGTCCAAGTCACTCAGAAAGGTCCATTGAAAGAAGGTGATCACATCTAAAACACATAGTTATCGGTGGTAGCAAGGTGCTACCAAAGAGCTTACTACAGCCCTGCTCTCCTAGAAACTCCTCTAGGTAATGCTAGATATGACTGTTAAAAAAAAAAAGAAAGAAAAAATATGCATTTCCATAGGCCTTGACACCTTTTGGACTAAACAGTATGAACTCCTGCTTGTGCTATGAACTGATTATCAACAACAGATTAGAGGCCCATTCTGTTTCAAATGGCAACTGAATTACCAGTGATAACTGAGTTATCAAATGATAACTTTCACACAGATTAAATGGAACAATCGGTGTCTGGAACTGCATCAAAAAGGAGCAAATCTGCATTTGCTGTCTGTTTAGGAAAAGTAAGGAAAAGGAAAACTGTCAGCATCAGTTCAGAATGTCTGTACAGCATGGGGATATATCATCCTATAAGGAAATCTAGATGAATTTTCCTTTCAATGAGAAGGCTAGAAAAAAAATCACTTCAGGAGTTGAAATGTGCTTAGCTGAGCTTTAAATCCATTTGATGGAACCATCAGACGTATTTACCAGGCTCAGCCCTTGGAGGTGAATGTTTACTCAGAGGTCTGGGACTTGCACACTGCAGGTATTCAGCGTAGACTCATATGTACCTTAGACATCTCATATTTATCAGGCACGCAGACAAGGAGGAGTATGATGGGCCTTGCGTCCTGCCTGTTTACACAACGCACCTCAGTTGCCCCAGAACAGAAGATGCCTGTTCAAGAGCTCTAAATTGCCAATCCTTTATGTAGCCCGAATTCATCACGTGAAGAAAGGCAGCAGCAAGATGAGAGGAACATGTTGGTTTATTAGGAAGTTGTTTTAGTGTTTTGAGAAATCTACAAAAAACAAATTGTACTTTTTACCCGTGCCTCAATTCTGCATGTCACTCCGTGCCTTCAGTGCGGCGGGGATTCTTGCGGCGGAGGCAGCTTACTGCCAGAAAAATCTCAACTTTTGTTAATGTATAGGCATTCATCATCTGCTGTTCATTAACACACATATTGCTAATGCCTGGCAATGGAGCGAACATTTTTCTGGAGTGGGGTCGAAAAACTAATTATTCACCATATGGTGGCTGGCTCAGCAACAATCGCCGAAGCCATGGAAGCAAAAGGACGTTGGCCGCTTGATTTCTTTGGGCAGTTTGCACAGTGATGACTCTCTTGACACATGCCATTCATGCGGCCGCTGAATAACAGATGGGCTAAGGCTGGGAACTGTGGAAAAATCATGGCAGAGATCTGGTGGCAGCCTCTGTCTTTTTATCCTTCAGAATGACTTTGGGTCACATGGCCTGCGAAAATAACAAGTAGGGGATTGTACTCTGAGGATTTCCCTGCTTCTTTCATAAAGCCAGGGCGTAATTTTGACTGCCTTTTCGTATTTTGTTTATTAAAGGGATCAGGGTTTTAGATGAAAGAGATTACTTGGTTTGTGGTAGGGGGCTGTGCTGTGCCCATGACACTCGGCTCATTGTTAGCAGGAAAAATGCTGGCAGTTTGATAAGGGATAAGAAAATGGAGGGGTTTTAAATTAAAATTTAAATTACTCTGTATTTGTTCTTTTCTCATTTGTAAATCTCACATAGGCAAGTTAAGATAAGAGCTGTTTCAGATGCAGAATACTCCAATCTGAAATGAGTTAGTGTGTTTTGCAGAGGAGCTTAGTAAGGGAGCCTAAGATTAATTTGAGCATGCAGTCTTTGCAACTTGTACGCTTTCTGGATTTCATATCGTCCTGACAGGGCCTGAGTAGGAAAGGCGTTGAAAATTTCCAAATGGAGATTTGCTAAACTTTAATGTCGTCCAGAATTAAATCAGGGTCGTTTGAACTATCTGCAAATAGGATTTTAATTGATTGCGGTAAACTAGAGCAGTTCAGAGTTTTCTCATGTCTCCTTTCACAAGAATTGGGAGGAAAAGTTAATCGCTGGCAAAGGCATTGCCAGGTTGTTTCAAAAGCTGTTCAGTAGACCTGTTCAGGTACTGGTAAAGTTGGTCTTGGTGTGCAGAGATGCTCAGAGGGTGGCTGCAGGGGGCTGAAGTCCGCTGTGTGGTGCAACCGTGTGTGGAATAAGCACGAAACCCTCAGAATGGAAAGCTGTTTTTTAATGTGGTGGCCTGAAAGTGTTTTTATTTTGAAGTTTCCTCTTGCTATTTAGCAGAGGCCAGCAGTAAATAGCATTAATTTTCACTGCAGTAGTTTCACTGCTAGATCGTTCATCTAGTGATCCATACCCCCGAGAGGCTGTTCAGCATTTCAGGGAAGAGCGCTGCTTTCTCCACGTTTGCTAAAGGCACAACCTTGCCTGTTTCTGAAGCTCTGTTATGATGCGGACTCTTGCCATCCTCTTGCCATAGCCTGTTGCTATGTTTTTTTATTCCATGTTTTTGCAAGAAAACCTCTCTTCTGAGGCACCTGTGCCTTCTGCAGAAAAGCTTTTGATACTTTAAAATCATTGATTCTGTTGTGCTTTGGAAAGTACTGCCATCCCAAAACATCTGATTAGATGTCGCTCCATGCGTGCTCCATCTACTCATCTGGCTGGCAGAGCTTGTCGCTCACCTCCTTAAAAAAAAAAAAATCCCTCAGATTTTTCTCAGTGTTTTTCAAGGAATTTCTATAACTGTAGTTTATAAACTTCTCCTTCTGCCACATGCCACACGTTAGCAGTCTCTTTTCACATGAGAAAAGTCTAGGAAGGGATAAATATTTGTCAAGGAAATTTTGCAGAATTCCTTAGGCCTCGTAAGGGGTGTAAAGAGATTTTGCAAATTTTGAGAGGAGAAAATCACATGAAAGAGTATGAAGGAGTATACATATACTCACAAAGTATGAAAGAGTATACACATACTCATAAAGGATATCATAAACTGATAAATACCAACATACCAACTTCCATGTTATTCTACATACATACATGCATATGTATTTAGTAATATATTTTGTGACAAAATCATTTATTTTTTAAAAGTAAGAGGTACATATTAAAAGGATTGGGTCACAAAAGACTTGGCCAAAACATTTGAATTTAAAACTGGTCTTTTTCCAGAATGTAGAACCAGATGTTTCCCTAAGACCACAATGGAAAAATGTTGCAAATAATTTCTTTATAAATCACTGATATCCCAAAAGATGATTTTGTAGAGATTTCACCACACATAAATAATGAATTCTTTGCTTTTAGAGTCTTGTCTGTTTATTTTACTAAAAGTATGTGTGTTCTTTTTTCTACTGCAGTTAAGAAAATGTAATCTGAGTTCCACCCCTGCTTATGAAATTCTTTAAGCATACAAAATAAACTTTAGTTTTAAAAAAAACAAAGAAAAAACAAATAGCATAATGGAGGTAGAAAGCCCAAGTATCAGTCCCAGGTTGAAAGGTTGAATATCTCAGAATCCTCAACTGTGCTTGAACATAAATTCTTCTTTGTATTAATAGCTGATGAGACTTCCAGTGATACTAATGATTTTTGCTTTGTGACCAATTGTACTACCATGTATCATGAGAAGTGTTGTAGGACTGAAGGCATGAAAATATTCCTTGTTTTTTGTGAATTGCTTTCAAAGATTTAAATTTGTCAGAAATATTTATCTAGTCAGAACTTGCTCATTTTTACGTAGGTTCCTACATAACCTTGACGTAGCAATGAGGTATACAATGAATCCTTGTATGAAAATTCATCCGCTGCCGTGCTTCAGTATTTTTGCTGCTCACAGAACAGTGTTGCTTTTAAAATTCATTAGAACTTTATCAAAGTGTTTGAGCTTTTAAAATAAATGATAGATGAGCATCTCTTAATAATATTTTATTTTATGAATGAAGTTACACTGAAGGAAAGAACTGTTCAATTTTTTGAACTAAATCCAGGCATTCAAATGCTGAAATGTAGGGTTTAATTTTAGCCTTTGTTAAACTCTCCCTCTTACATGGTCACCAGGAGAAGAACTTTGATGCTCCACATATAACCGGTAACTATCTGCTTATGTGTAAGGAATAAGATCTGCCCCATTCTTTATCTAGGGTACTAGTGAGCACTTATCTGGCAAAAATTATAAAATCATAGATTATGGTTGGAAAAGACCTTTAAGATCATAAAGACCAACCATAAACCCATCACCAACACGCCTGCTAAACCATGTCCCTAAGTGCCTCATCTACATGTTCCTTGAATAGTCAGGGAGAGCGACAGTAACTCTCCCACTTCCCTGGGTAGCCTGTTCCAATGCTTCACCACTCTTTCTGTGTAGAAATTCTTCCTGATATCTAACCTGCACCTCCCCTAGCGCAACTTGAAGCCATTTCCTCTTGTCCTAGTGGTAGTTATTTTGGAGGAGAGATCGACCCTTGCTTCACTACAACCTCTTTTGGGGTAGTTGTGGAGGGGGATAAGGTCTCCCCTGCGTCTCCCCTACTCCAGACTAAATAACCTCAGCTCCCTCAGCCGCTCCTCGTAAGGTTCATGCTCCTGCCCCTTCACCAGCTTCGTTGTCCTTTTCTGGACATGTTCCAGCGTCCCAATGTCTTTCTTGTAGTGGGTGTAGGACGAAATCTTTATAAATTTCCCTAATTTCTGGGTACAGAGCAACCCTTTCTAGCTGAGTCTTCAAGCCCACAGGCCCAGGTGTTGACTTATATACTTCTATATCCTAGCACAATCCTTTGTAAATCCAAGGGGCTCTTCCCTTTGGATGGTATATGACGTTTATTCTGTTGCTAGGCTAAACTGCTTCATACTTTAAGAACAGCTGAATTGCATTGCTCTCATCCTTGTTTAATACACATCTTATGTAGATTATATAAACTAAATTGGTTTAAATTGGAGATTAAGTGAGGGATATGTAGTGATTATATGGGCCTCTAAGTGTTTGGTTGGGTATTTAAAACTTTGCTTTGTGTATTTTTTACAAGTTGATTCACATACAGAGTAATAGGAAAACCCTTCCCAGAATTTTCCCGAGAGTAACATCCTAAATGCTTATTGAATTAGCTTCATTTGAGCTTTGTCAGCTTTGTTTGCTGAATCATCACAAAAGTTTA
>JAUBNY010000429.1:3064603-3086690 GCA_032275445.1 Crypturellus soui | reverse complement strand
GTCTGGACTTGGGAGCACAGAGGACCTGAGCTGCCCCAGCAGTGCCAGTGTGACAAGGTAAATGTGCCCATAAGTGGACTGCTGGGCCATAATCCACTTTGCAACTTTGAGGAATTGGGTCTTGAGAGCGAACAGCTGGGACTCCACAGATCCAACACTCTTCACACAGCTAGTGGGTATGTTTCTTGGGAATGTCTCAAAAAATATTTCCGTTTTGTTCTCATGTAACAACCACCATTCAGTTTTACTTCCTCCTTAAACTTGCTGGGGTTTACTTTCACAAGTCTGGAAAAAAAAATCCAAATCGTGGTGACTGTCCAAATTTCACTACGAAAATCACTGCTACTTGCTGAAGAAGAAATTAATCCAGCTCAAAATCTTGCAATGTGGTTATTAGGAGTATAGAGACTTCTGATTAATTTATCCTTTGGACTCAGAATTGAAGGTGCTTCACAATTGTATTAATTCTTTTGCTTTCTGGAAATCTGCATACAGTGTGAGATGTATATGACAGACATACAAGTGCCTTAAGAAACTAGTTCTGTGAACATAAGGACTAATTCAGTTTGTTTTCCAATTAATTTGTTTCATGTTTGACTGACTTTTTACATGGGGCTGCAGCCTGCCTTTTTCGACAGCGGCGAATCCACACCAGGCTACGCAGTTATGAACCTGCAAAGGGAAAAGAAAAAGCCTCATTCAGAGTGCGTGCTGTCTGAGACCAGAGGGGAGCCACCGGGAAGGAGCCTTGATCAGAAGTGTGTGTTTTCTGGTGTCTGGGAAGGAGCAGTGTGGATGAATCTTTTGCAGGGAGAAAATAAGCTCTCTGTAACCCACTCTCAGCTGAGAAATGAGCCCTTTTGAACCTCGTTTGGATGAAGCAAGAAAGAGCAGAAGATGCATGTGCACCCTTGACTCTGCCCTGGCGCTCGTGCACGATGCAGCCCAAGTGTTTGCTCGCTTCCCCTTGCCTCCGGAGGAGCACACCAGCACACTTAGTTAGCTACAAAGCTAGTGGGAACGCGGCAGTTTGGAGCCCAGCAGAAAAGTTCTCTTGGGCCGCTTTAGCGCAAGAATATAAAAAAGATCTGCAAGCAGAGTGTTCCCCCTCCTCTTCGTTGCTCAGCTGTTAAATCAGCAGCCATCCCACCTATAAAAAGAGCAGATTTTACAGGAAGCTGCCGAGCTCAGATTTTTGTTTTAAATATGTTTTGCACAATTGTGCTGCACGCTGAACAGCGGATAAGACTGAAGTTACAAACAAATAACGTTATCTTTCTGGCGTCTATCTGCTTAGCGGGGCAGAAAATGATTGAGGAGCCTGTATTTGTTCAGTGAACAAGGGAATCAAACTATCTAATTGAACACTGATAATGAAATCTTGCTGCCATCTATTAATTTTACTAAAGGGATTTCCCAAACGCTTGTAGCGACTTTGTCCCTTCCATGCCATCTAAGGGCCAGACTGTGAATGTCATAAACTGCGACACAGTTACTGAGATACCTAACACCACTGGCATTGACTTGGTGTAATGTCACTGGCGTTATTATCATGATGATTGTGGCTTGGTGAAAGATTTTAACCTAACACTTTATCTCGTTTATCTAGTTTCAATTTTCAGTTTTCACTTTGGCAAGTGAAAAGCGTATTACTGAGCCCCCAAACAAGAGCACTGCTGTTGACGACCAGCCACTGGTTGGTATAACATCCAATGCAAGTGCTATTGTGGAAGCTCTACCTTTGAGAAAGAACTGCTGTTTAGCCTAATTATTACAGATTATTAGATTAATTTTTTAATTGAGTAGCCTAATTAAAGTAGCCCCCCTACTAGCAGTTAGCAAAGAATATATCTATTATCTTGTGTTCGCTTTCTTCACTGCTGTGTATTCAGCTCCTTGAAAATTGCTTCTAAAAAGGCGAAGGACCATTCAAAATAGTTTGCCTTTTGCATCAGTTGCCAACTTTCCAGGGTATTCTGACAATAATGGGTTTTGACAGAATTTTAAAGCGTTTTGCCCCCCTGTTTTTGGGCGATGATGAATGTGCCATACAGGTGACCTTTACACAAGGCCACATGTTAATATTCAGAACCGTGCTTTTGTTTGTCCTGAACAAAGGCTGTCATTAAGAAAGCTTCGTTTGCCAATATGCCCCCCTGTCTCCGCACTGGACTCTTCCTGATTGGGCACCGGGAAGCATCATGTGCCTTTGATGGGGATGACATGGAAGATGTATGGTCCAAGTGCCGTCCTCAGCACCACTGCTGTGACGGGAAGAAAACCACTTTGACCCAAATAGACCTGCACTCAAACAATGTCGCACCAAACGAAGACAACATATTGGGAAGAAAAATGCTTGTAAACTGTGTGTGCTGGAAGATGTATTGGCCAGACGGCCATAGGGCAATCTTTGAACTATTGAAATCTTTAGAAATATTGTTTAGTTCTTGAACAATACTTACAAACCTAATTAATCAAGCATAGATGGTTATTTTCACTCTTTACATACTGCATCATTTTGCCACAAGAATAGGGCTGTCACATTTATTTTGCTGACCACTTCCCAGGTGCTTGCTGGCAAAAGCAGTGTTTGGATATACATTTCCACAGTAATCATAGAATAGCAACCTCAACAGAGCTGCCAGCCCCCTAACCTCCAGTGTCTTTCTGAACTTTCTATTTGTTTCCATTTTTCTGTTTAATCATTTCTTGTGCTATGTTTAGTTCTTTTTATATTTAAGTACTGTGAGGAAGAATTTTGACCTGTCCCCCAGAATAATATTTTTAAACTGCCATGGACTCAGTGAGTAATGAAGCAGGCAAGCTGCACAGATTTTATGTCCAGTCAGTCCTATACCTACTTCTCAAGTCAACTGCAGACCAAAAGTTCAGTGTAGAACTGTTGTTATTATTTTTTTTTCCCTCTGTTTCTACAGCAGTCTTATCTTGGGAACTACTCATACGATAACTTTCATGTCACACATCATAAGCTGAAGACATTGTTTCTTTATAAAACTCAGATTCTTTAAATCTGTAGTTCTACTGATTTTCAAATTCTGATATGTCTACTTTTAGATTACTGTTGCTACAACAAATGCTAACCAATTTCAAATCTTTTGGCACATGCCTTGTGGTCGAAGCCTTCTAGGCTACTGAAAGTGAGTAATTTAATATTTCGAATTGCTTTTAAAATCTATTGTCATGGTAGTAAGTCTTAAAAACAATTTGTACAGTGAATAAATCATTTATTAAAATGCTAAAAACTAAATTTTCCTAAGTGCAGCAAGAGCCGTAAAATATTGAGTCTCCTTTATTATTAATAAAACAAATGAAGCAATAAAACAGCAATAATTTTTTTTTGTATTTTGTTTAACATTATAGTCAAGCAAATACACTGAAGTGATTTCCTAAAATAAACTTTAATGAAAGAAAACGTGTATTTGTAGTCCAGGATCAAAAGTTGCTGTACTTTAAATGAGCACTTGGGGTTAAGCATGTGTTTGAGCTGTCCCAGTTCAAGGCCTACGCGCTGTAGGAATGGACATCCGTATGCATGTGCCTCATTGCATTATAATTCAATACAGTGAGAAATGCCCGTAATATACATAATTGTCAAATGCAGCCGTGAACGTTTTTACAATTCCAATTATGCATACTGCGGTATGTATAATGATATCCATAATGTAATTAATGTAATGTAACTAATATAAATTGCATACTAGCAATTTTCTTTTTAACAGCACTTCTATGCCCATAGTGAGATCATTTGCAGATATTACATTTAGTAAATATTTCATACAGAAGCATGTCCTGCCCAGGAGGGGTGTGAGAAAACATGCTGTTCTTTGACAAGGTCTGCTGCATAGTGCTGGAAATCAGATTTACTGAGATGAGTGGAAAACGCTGTTTTGGTCAGGCCATAAACACCAAATTCATGGGTGATTTTTTTTTAAATGTATGGGAATCTTCATCATTTGTACACATAGATTTATTACAAGGTGATGGTAGCTGAGCGGACTAACAGGATGATTTTAAGGATACGTAGTTGCTAGGTCTAATCAGATCCAGTATTGCCATCTGCCACAATTCAAGAGTTGCGAATTGAGCCACCTATTCATCTGGCATTCAAAAATTTAAAATCTTATTTTTTTCCTACAAGTGCTGGAAATGAAATATTTAAATTTAAAATGGAAAAAGGTAGTGAGGCATTTGGCTTCAGAAACCTGTCAGTGGCAGAAGCAGGTTTTCCCCTGAACTAGTTTTATTAATTAACCAAGTTTCATGCTCCTTTAACTTGGTGGCTGCAATTCCAAAGTATATTGCTTTAACTTTTTCCTCTTTTATTTCATTTTTAGTTAGTGGAGAGAACAAACAGGCTGTACCAACAGGAGTACCTGTGTGCTGCAGATACAGAGTTTCCAATGCAGCTCCACCTCTGCCAGAGAACTGTTGGTCTGAGGAGAAGAAAAGACCCAGGTCCCATCAGCTCTTAGGGTCACATAGGTATTACAGCCATTTCTTTTATTTTCCCTTCCACATGTGAAGTCATTTGCTCCCTTGCACTTTCAGTCGCACTTCTAGCAGCACAAGATTGAACACCTGGCCGATATTTCTTTCTTTATATCAGCTGATATTCTGTAGTTTCTTTCACAAACCAATTGCACGATTCATTGTATTTCAAATGCAAATGACAAAAAAAAACCCCATATCTTTATCTTTACAGCATACTTCCCACAAACTGGTATCCCCACTCCCTTTTTCCTAAGAGCTGTTTAAATACTAATCACACACACAAGATTATTAATGGAAATTAAAATCGTGAGAAAGCTTATATTAAAGTTAACTCAGAAGAACTGAGTTAAAAACCTAAAAAATTTGAATGTGAAACTTTGACTGAGTAGGCTCTGTTGGCCTGTATGCTGCACTGGTGTCCCTGATGAGCAGTACAGGTCGAAAGATGCTTTGGTCCCTGCCTCAGAGCAGCCCCATGGCAACAGAGCTGATTTCCTGGCCCTGCTATGGGAGGTGGATTGTTGCTGCATACAAATTTGCTTGCACCAATAATGTGTATATTTATGTACACACAGTGAAAACAACAGATCTTTCTGCGTCCTTTAATATGTACGTCTGTTGTGTTTGCTCAGTCACTTAGAAAAACCATAATCCTAGATTTTCCCTAGACATTCACCCAGAGCAGGCACCTGAGCTGCGCGTCCCTCGTGCAGCTTCCCCCTCGCTCGGTGTTTGGGCTACTCCGCGACTTGCTCCACCGCGGCCGGGGAAGGGGCCGGATCTGCCAACCTGCACTGCATGAAAACACAGTCTTGGTAGCGAAAAACGCTTGTGAGGCCGCTGGCAGCCCCGACAGCTCCAGCAGCTCCAGTTACCATGGCACTGGCCACATTCTCCGGGCTTCGTCATATTCACCGAAAAAGAAACGCTCAGGGCAAACACCTTCTTTCGCAGCAATTTGGCATGACCGGCTCCTTCATCGCTGGCCTGTTCTTCCACCCATCTCCCCACAAAGAGGTTAATAAATGTTTACTTTTTTTCCCTGTTTCCATATGGTTTGTTCACAGGCTTTTGCTTGTGTGTGTATGAATGCTCACTTGCATTGACTGCTGTGAGGGAATTGTTCTACTAATGCTGGCCATCTTCAAATCAATGCCTGCACATAACAACAGAAAGTGCCTCAGATGTAGTGGTTTCCACAGCACTATTGTTAGGCCTTTGTAAGGCATTTTTGAACCTAATAAATAATGTCAAAAGTCTCTATCCTCGCCAAAAATGTTCCTTTTGAAACAGTTCTAATAGTATTTTTGTTCTGCGATGTCCCCCAGTGTTGTGAAGAATTTGTGCTTCACAATAGGAATCTGGTATATCGCGTGCCACTTGGCATTTTTTTTAAATTTATTTTCAGATGTAAACCATTCTTTTCCAGGCAGGAAATCCCATTTCTTTACATAAATGTTATTTTTTCTTGAATGGGTATATTCACTTGGAGCATTAATGCTGTAAATGCCACCAAATTTCATGATCTGCAGGAGGATCAAATCTTAACAACGATGGAATGAAAGGAAGGAAAACAAAATGCTGAGCTTAATTATATGCTATTTCAGTGAACCTCCTTTGTGTTATGTTGCATAACTCATAATTAAATTAAGTATAAAGCAAGGTTTTAACATTTGCTTTATGCACTGAAAAACAATGATAACAATGGTCAAAGATGATGACAGTAGTCCCCTCTGGCTGTAATATCTATTAATCTGGACCTTAATGACTGTTTATTCTGAAAGAAGGTCTAATTGAAGACTCACTACAATTCATTATATCTTATATAGTACCTATTAACAATAAACTTGAGCTGCCCTTCATCTGTAGTTTAATTTGTGGAGAATATTTCCTTTTCAGCGGTGTAGCAGTGTGGAACAAATCAGGCTAGTATGAAACATATTTGCTGGATGTATTTTATTTCTACACATTTTACTTGGCTTATTTTAATTGGACTCTTGGGAAAAATGTCAAAAATCACATTTCTGCATGTTCCTATTCTCTGTGGCACCAAAGCTGTTGGATGCTATCATTATTGAACTATTGTCAATGCTGTAGTTCTTTTGTTAGTCATCTTATTTCAGCTTAACACTAAAAGTGACTTTTAACAAGTTTTCTGGCTTCAGTAGAAATATATGAGATCTACAGTAAGAGCCATTTGCTTGTGAAACTGCAATAATAATTTTTTGAAAATAGTTGTACTTTCCTGTTGCGTTACAACAAGGGGAAAATCAAAACTGTTTTTTTTCTAATATTTAAAAACTCATGGTGTCAGATAACCTATCAAAATAATAGCAAGAAATATCAGAATAAAGGTTAGCTTATTCAAATATACCGATTACTAACCATAGTTGCAGAAGACTTCTGTCTTCTGAGGGTGAAATTTTGCTTGCAGTGTTCTTCCTTTTTGTTAAAGGCTTTCCATCTCAGGAACCTGTTCCTACTGTGAAAGAGCACCAGTCCTAGCGGATAGGTTTTTCAGAGGGTTTGGAGACTCTTGGCAGAGGCTGCCAAGTTGCCACGTGTAGCTGCGTGTCTTGCAAAAGCGAGCGTCAGGCAGACACTGTGATGCAGCGGGAAGCTGCTGGCTGGGAATCAGGAAACCTGATGGTGTCCCCAGCCGTCAGGCTGGCATGGACCTGCTCTGTGACCTTTGGAAAGGCTTAGGATGGTCTTTGCCTCCTTCTGCACCAGGACCACAAGTTCTCTTGTGATAAAGGGAATGGGCCAGTTCCTATTATTTAAATAGATGTAATGCAATGAGACCCTCATCCCAGCCGATGCCAGACGGCGCGATGGTGCTACAGAATGATTAAGTAATAACAGTAATAATCATCTGACATCATTGTCATTTTCCCCCAGACAGTGTACTTTTAACTTAAGGGATAATTGTCTTCTGTCCTTGTCAGGGTTGAGGGTGTCATCTCCAGGCTCCCAATGACAAACTGGCCTTGGCAAATATTGAAGAGGATGGGTCCCACATGCCCTGGATCCCCAGCCGTCTCCCACTGCCTCCAGCTTCGCTGTGCCCAGGCATCGCCTCCATCCAGTGTAAGAAAGTGATTTCCCTTGAGCAGTGATATGACAGAAAATACAGAAGGCAAATGCTGAATATACTCCTGGCTATGTGGCTGGCAGGGTAACCCGAAACAGCTAGTTTTACTCTAACATAGGTGTGTTCATATACTTATTCATTACTCCCCATGATATCTTAGGTCTTCAGCTGCTGCTGTCGACCAGTTACACAAGTAAAAGCTATAGCTTTCTTTGCTTGTATTTAGTTACTGTAGGAGCTATTCAAAGCAATTGGGCTTCTAATCATTTTTTTTTCCTTAGAAAAGATATCAATCTCTTAATGATCTGAAGTTTTTGACAAGGTTTCATCAAGCTTTTAGAAAACACTTAAGTAAAGAAGGCAAGAAGGGTGATACGGTCTATACTGAGACTCTAATTAAAAGACATATGGTCTTAATCTTAACACTTCAATACACAGAGTAGTTCTCAATGTAAGTTATACTGTATACTCTGTATGTTTTGATTTAGGTTGTCTAAAGAAATAGAGTGAACTCTTGGACTTCATAGATAATTAAAATATATAGCAACTTTCTTTTCCTTTCACAAATGAACGATGAAATTGTCTTATTCCTTGTTGAAGTTCCAAGTCCTTACCTTACCCGTGAAATACTTTTCCTTAGAAATTTGAAGCTTTCTACCTCCCTATACTGCCAGTAAAATGGCTAATCTTACATCTTATTGTTCATGTTCAGATAAAAGCCCCACAAACCCTGACAGAAGATGTAGAACAGCCCTTCTGCCATTAGCGTTGGCCTGCTAAAGGGTTTTCACTCAGTAATTGAAAACATGAAGTACTGGGGCACGGGAAAAGAGAGGGGACACACAGAGGGCAGGGAACAAATCTATTCCTTGTTCCAAGACATCTGCAACAAGTGAAAAAGAGAAACAGAGCTGAGTAACATGATTAACTTTTAGCAGGGAAAGTGTGGCAGTGTCAGGTGCGCAGCAGTAAACGTTGCTGAGACAGCGGCAGTGTTGTGAGCACCCTGAAGTCCACAAGCCAAAAATCCATCTGTGAGCGCTGAGTGTCCCTGTGTGTGCACGGTGTGAAACTGTACAGATTTGATTTGAACTGTGGCACTTTGCAATTCAGCAGTGCAAATACTATAATACTATATTTCTAAAGGCAAGATCATACATTTCACAGTAGTTTTCCTTTAAATGAAATATGATTCTTGTGGTGAATTCTTGACTGGTTCTGGTAAGATATTTTTACTTCTAGGCTGTCTGATGAGTGTGTACCTTCCCCCTTCTAAAATTAGAATTAATTAAAAAAATTATTTGATGACCTTGAGAAGATTAACAAAGCCCTAATATTAAATTATATTTCACAGAGAATCAAAATGTAAAGATTATCAGACATTGGAGTTCTTGGTGATCAGATAGTCATATGTCTATCCCTGCAATTAATATTTTCTCTTTTGTTTCTGGAGATTGCTGAAACTCTTAGAAGAGTGTGGTATTCAATTCTTCTTGCCTCACCTCGCTTTGCCCTTTCTCGTTGTGCAATGAGTATCTTGGAATATCACATTAAGCAAAATGACCATCATTTGTCATTCATGGTCACTCTTTTCTGTGCTTGCATTTCCTAGTCTTCCAAACTGTTACAAATGATCTTCAGCTTCTCTGTTTTTGTGACCCTTTGCCTTTGCTTGCAGTGTTTAGCATCATTTGTCGGAAGGGCAGTGCTCCTCCAATGTAGCCTGTCCATCCTGGCATGGACTCGGCAGACGGACAAAGCTTCCCCCTGACAGCACAGCAGGAGCTGTATGAAACTCAGCCAGGAATGTTTCAGATGTCACATATTAGCTCTTCGTTGCATTTTTTTTTACACCCACGTTTCTATAGCTCAGCTGGCAAAACACTGGAGTGTGTCCCCTTTGGGGACCTAGCTCATACGAGGAATTCTAGGGGGAGACTGTATGTGATTCTTGGGTTCCATAACAGAATAGAAACAAATTGTGAGCATGAGAGAGGAAATTCCCTACCAAATCAAAAAATTTTGCTAAATAATTCAATAACTGGAGGCCAGTCATTAGTTGTGTCCCTGAGCGGTTGATATTCAGCCCAATAGTGTATAGCATCTTTGTTAATGCCTTAGATGGTGAGGCCAAATGTGGTCACTGGCAACAAATCAATAGATGGTACTAAACTGCAAGAAGTAGCTGCTGCACTGGATAGCTGGCATTCAGAGGGACCTCAACGGGTTGGAGAGATGGGCAGAGAGGAACATCATGAATTTCAACACAGAAATGCAAAGCCCCACACCAGCACAGGCTGGTTGGCCAGTGGCTGGAGAGCAGCTTTACAGAGGAGGAGCTGGGGTCCTGGTGGGCAAGAAGTTGATGATGGCCTGGCATTATGCCCTTATGGCAAAAAAAAAGTCTAATGATATCCAGGGCTGCTTTAGGGAGAACGCTGAGAGACCCTGTGTGGAGTGCTGGATCCAGTGAGAGGCATCCTGGTACAAGAGAGATATGGGCCAGCGAGTCCAGAGAACAGATACAAAGATAATGAAGAGACTGAAGCATCTCTCATATAAGGAAAGGCTCAGAGAGCTGAGAGTGTTTATCCTGGAGAAGGGAAGTCTCAGGGAGATCTTATCAATGTAAATAGACATATGATGGGCAGGAGCAAAGACAGAGCCAAGTGCTAATGGTGCCCAGTAACAGGATAAGAGGCACTGGGCACAAACTGAAACATGGGTTATTCTATCTGTACTTGGAAAATGCTTCTCTGCCATGAAGGTGACAGAGCATGGGAAGAGGTTGCCCAGAGAGGTCATGGAATCTCCATCCTTGGACATAATCAAAAGCCACCTGGACACAATCATGTTTCCAAAATCAGATATGAGGGATGCTCAACAGCAAGGATTTCTCTGTGGACGCTCCAGCTCAATATATATTAACAGAAATGTTTGATGCCAGATAAACCCTGGACCAGCAGCATTTTTAGATGATTAATTTTTTTTTTGAATCTAGCATGAAATAAAGAAACAGAGCAAATAAAGTTAGAATTTTGCAGGATCCGTAAAAGCTGATGACTGCTGATTATGCCAAGTTCAGTTTCTGGGATTAAATCCTTTGTTAAAAATAAAGTTGAAATATATTTGATACCTGAAATATTACCTTGCAAACTTTTGAAAATTTTCAGCTTTGATCAATGTTTTTGGAAAAGTTGGCATTGATTTAAAGAAAACACAGAAAAAAAAATATATATATATATAAAAGAAGAAATCTTATAGGAGTTTTAGGTGATTGAATTTGCTTTTAATGATGGGAGGGAGCATAACGGAATTAGTGTTTGTTATGCTTGTTATTTCATGCTATTATGGAAAGGGGTTCCCATTACAAAACTTGATTTTGAAATTGGAAGTGAACTTCAAATGTCAAATATTTTCATTTTTCACAGTCTTCACGCAGTTAGAGGCTGACACCACTTCAAGGGAACTTAAACGGAACATTACAGTCCACCTTATTATCAGTTAAAGACTGGGCTTGACTTTGGGAAGAAGTTGTACTGTGTGACAGGTAAGTTCTGCATCTCAATGTATATAGAAAGGTGCAAGGAGGTTCAGCTCCAGGTTCAAGCATATTCTAAAATTTAAGGACTCATTCAGTTTGGTTACGCTGTTTAAAAGACAGTGTCTTTTCTCATTGCTATCTTGCCTGAAAGTTCAGAAGAACATATAGAAAGAAGTTGTATAATATACAGGGTGTTCAAGACCATCGCTGATTAACATCAGCAATAGAAATGTGAAAGCAAAGTTGACTTCTTGACCTCCTTGATCTTATGGGAAGTTTTGCAAATGACTTCTGTGAAATGCCAGCTTCAAATATTTCTCATGTCCAAAGTAGCTTATAATAGAATCTCCCTTTGCTGCAAACACAGATGCAAATGAAAACGCTTGATTTCATGATGAGTTCTGCTGAACTGAGGCCTTTTCAGGCATATATTCTTATGCAATACTTCATTTAAGTATCAGAAATAAACCACAAATTTGAGGAATAAAGAAATTAGACTTCTAATGATAAAAATAAGAAATTAATTTAGGTAAATGTTTTAGATAAAATTTCTGTTTCCCCAATTCACTTTGTGAATTCAATTTTGTAAATTAAGTCCAAAAGCTTTTTAAAAATGAGATGCTATTTTTCACATAAGCATGAAAACAAGAGAACGTGTGGACCCAGGGAGGCTTCACTAAGCTGTAAAAGTATTGACTGAGATAATTTCCACGCAAGCAGAAATATCTTTGTAACGTCCCCTTGCTTTCCTTTAAAATAGTTAATGCTGACAAATGAGTGATATCAGTTTCAGTACCTAAGACGTACTTGTTGCTGGTGCAACAAGCAGTGATTCACAGAAAATGTTCTGAAAGGTTGAAGCAGACTGATGAAAAAGTCATGGGAACATACATCTATTTAAGTCTCTTTATTTCTCCTCCTTTATCTCTTTGCCCTTTTCTGAAATTTTGGTACATGTTGGTCAGATGCCATGTCCAGACCGAAATTCACCATTTTTCCACTTGTATTACTAGTCTTTTTTTAATCTCCGTTTCACTATGAGATTAAATGAGTATTTTATGTTGCTTCCCCTCATCCGCTATGCTTCCCCAGTGCAAAGATGTTTTCCTTTAGATTTGTTTTTTGTGTGTGTGACTTTAACAATGTTCTGTTCACATTTCCTTGGATAGGCCCAACAATTGCTTGTTGACCCATTTTAACCCCTTTTGAGCATCATCTTCAAAGTGTAACTGTCCTTGACAATGAAAGAGACCTTCCTATTGTCTGGTCCTTCCAGGCAATCTTTAGCATTGAGTTAAATGGCTTTCAGATGGAGGAGTTGGCTGGAAGGAAGGACACAAAGTGGTCTGTTGTTTCTGAGTGACTTTGCTAGAGTTTCCCTTTTTTCTTTTAGAATGGTGCATTTCTATAGAAGATGACAGACGTTTTGACAGGTGCAATATGCTTTGAACTGTTGTGTCAGATAATTCTTTTGTCTTGGTTTTTCCCAGCAGAGTGGTACATCTCCTTAGGATGCTGATATGCATATTGTTTGCTTTTCATTTAGTGTGGTGAAGCCTTCCATCCTCCTTTCTCTCTCTCTCTCTCTCTCATTTTTAATGGCCCTTTGCATATATGTAGCTAACCCAGATGGTAAGGCGGAGTGACCATGACTTAAACCTCTCTTTCCAATCTTTTGATCATGATAACTGACAGTTATAACTCAGGAAATGATAGTAGTAATAGAAAAAGAGTTGGCAAAGACATACAAAAGCATGACCTCAAATAAAATCATGTTATAATCTCGTCCCTGGCTGAATGAACTATGTTCAGTTGGAAAAGAACATTTCAGCGCTGTTACCTCAGAACAGGAAAATTTTAGCACTGCTAATCTACAGATTGGCCTAAGTTAAAACAAACAGCAGTACCTTCATGTAATCAAAACTGATTTTAGAGGGTAAAAAAACCCTTCAAGCTAACCTTTTAAAAATTAAAAAACATTTTGTTTAGTCGTGATGTTTTATGTTCCTTTATTAATACTCTTAAACGTATCACAAGTAATTGTTTGTCAGATAGTTTCCTTTTGTTTTTGGAGTGCGTGGAATGTATTCTGAATTTGTGGTCTATATGTTTTCAGTATTGGCTATAAGATGCGAATTACTGAATTGCAAATAACAGCACTGTTAAACCAGTCATACAGAAAAGATGTTGATATCTTTCTGTCTTTGCCTATAAAAGTAGAACTACAACTGAGGTAGGCCACATCAGCTAGCCTGCATCAGTATCTGTCATTGCCTTTGCTTGCCGGAGTGCCTGTTGTGGACTTAAGAGAACTCTCCTAGTGTTGCCTTTGATGCTTTCCTTTTATTTTCACAGTTAACATCTCTTGTTGCCTGGGTGTGACTCATTCACAGCATCATGAATGACATCAGTGTTACTGTGAGACAATTTGATCCTGAAAATGAAAAAATTACGTTTTTGCAGATACTTGACACAGCATAAACTCATGGGGAAGAGAGATTTGATGGCTGTCAGTCAAGTAACAGAATGGACAGCATAGGTTACTGTAACAGGGAGAGATGTCTTAAAAAGTCATTGCTACATGGATTGTTTGGAACATCTGAGAACTTGTTTTAAGTAACTCATGGCATATGTGTTAAAATATTAAGACCAAAAATCAAGGACTATAAAATAAGTCTTCATAAACTGATTTCCAAAAGTGACAAGAACCTGTCATCTTCTGTGGCTGAACCCATCATCTTCTATGGTCTTCACTGACAGCCACTTTGCTCTTCACTGAGGAATTCTTCAGAGCATCTTCTTCTGGTGTCTTAGCCTACATCTGTATTTAAAAATTGTACATTGTATAATGGTATGCAATCGGTAATCTTATATTAAAAAATTACTTCTTCTAGAAAGATGAAATTTATGGGAATTTTTGGTGATTTTCATACCCAGAAGAATGGTTATTTGATTCCTTTACTGGTAGATGCTGCAGTGCAGCAAATTGTTCTATGACAGTACTGAAGCACATGAAATCAATGGGGCTGAAAAACATGGCTAAATGTTGTCTGAAGTGCTGTCTGTTGCCACAGAAGAGCTGAAATCAATTTTTTACCCAATTGTTGTAGTAATTTATTGGAATCACTAATCTTCTCACTTACTTCTTTTCTAGCAATTCCAGTTAATATTGTAACTTTATCTGTTGGATGTCAGTCCTGCAAGGAAGATAAAAAAATCCCTTCATTTTATTAGGCATCTATTTGAGCAAAAAACACAGTATTGATAACATCGAAACTCTGTGGTCACCTGTTCCCACTCTTTTTTGTTTGTAGATATATTAATGTGTTGACTGATTACTGGTTGAAACTGCTGATACCATAACATACAAAATAAGTTTACAGCACAGAGAATTCCAAAATAAATTACTATATGTTGTTAATAGCTAAAACAGGTTCTTGTAACGAAGACAGTTGGAAAGCCTTACCAAGAGGTGTACATACTGATGCTATCTTGTATTAGTATGTGTTATGGAAAGCTCTGAGCTTGAGATTTGACGTCTTTCAGTGAAGAGCTAAATGGAGCTGATGTTAAGTTGCTTCAGACTCTTTTGCAAAACAGACTATTTTTGAAACTGTGAGAATTTTTCCAAGAGGTTCACAACACAAGAATTTCTTGTGAAAATGTGTATCACATTAGGTTTTATGGTTTTCCTTTCACTGTTTGAGGACGTTACATAGTTTGAATAGCTTGAAGGGAAACCCACGCCATTTTCACAGGAGTCCAGTAAAAGCATGGCAGAGTCCTTGTTATGGTCATCAGTGAGCTGGTTATTTATTACATGATCAGTATCTTAAATTTCTATAGGGTTCTGTTCAATAAAATAAAGGTAGTTGCTCTTTTGATCAAGTCTAGTAGGAAAATATGCAAAGAGTTCTCACAGGCTGCTGATGTCTCGAAATATGCCCACTGTAACAATTCACAGACTGTAGAAACTTCATGGTTGTCAAGTATTTTGCTTGCACTTGCTACATAGACTTCATGGTTGTCATTGGGGATAGAGCGCTGTACCTCATGCTCCAAAAGCATAGGCTCCTACTGTCAGGGTTGGTATCGTGTTGCTAGCATGGAGAGACTATGCAAATTGGATAGCATAATGCTGTTAATATGGGAGCTGACTATGCTAATTCCCATGTTAATCCTGTGAGCAGGCGCAGTATGAACGAGATACTTGTAGATCCAAGTCTATCTGAGGCCAAGCTGTGTATTCCTGCCACTTGGAAGATCTTGACAGCATATGAGAAGTCCCCTCATATGCCTCCTTTTTTGCTGGCTGGTGCTCAGGAGCTCTTCTAGGCCCATACAGCAGGTAAGGGACCAGTAGTGAATCATTTCCATGAATAGGAGTAAATTGTTGGACCTGATGGAGAGGACCAAGTTAAACAGGAGGCAACAGCATGAGTATTACATGAGAGCTACTTTCTAACTAAAACCGTTGAAATGTTTTGCCTTATGAAGCTTTGGATACCATTGCCTAACTTTGCCTTGCTTTAGTGACACATATATCAGCCTACTGTGACTGTTCAGTATAATTTTGCACTCTAGGTTCCACAAGTGAAATGACATCTCAGGCATCCAAATTTAGTGGTTCACAAGATGCATTTAATGAACTTGAAGGTCCTTGTCTGTTTACAGGCTCCCCTTTGTCCAAGCACAAAATGACTTCTGATGAGACAGTGCCATAACTCTTAGGTTTGCCCATCTTGATATACTAACATAGACCGTAGTAATCTTCACCGAGATATAAATGAAAACAACAAAAACTTAAAAACAAGTCTCTTAAGTCCACATTTAGTCATTCAAGTTCCTAATATACTTTGAAGAATGTTAACATGCTGTAAAAGTAATGATAGATAGACAATGAAATCCCCAGTAAAAGGCATAAAAACCCACGAGTCTAATAAGAATTCTCGCCAACAAAGTACTCTGGTATATGACCACAGTCAAACCAAAAGGAGAGACCAATAATTTTTCTTTTCCCTTATGTTTGTCAACATAGAATTCTCCTGTGAATGACATCAGTTCAGTACTTACTTGCTGCTGATGATATATTGTTAAATTGTTAAGATCACCTTCTAATATTGGATTCAATGTGCCATTTGAAACTTAATCTCTGTTCCTAGGTAAAGTTTATCTCAGATGTTCTAGTCTGTAATATTTTATATTTTGTCTTAGAAATATTTAAGCAGGTTGAATGTGTTATTTAATGGCATTATAATCTTGTGTTACATAATTCTAAAAATGTTCACTTATGCACCAGCATATATAGCCTAGCTAGTGAAAGACTTAGTGAAGAAAATAATAAGAACAAATCATCTTTCATTTCTTCTCTCTCATGTCATAACAGTGATGTTCAATTATTAGGACTTTTCATTTACGGGTATTCTTCATCATGTATGAAAGCGCAGATGAACTGAGAGTAATTCACTGTGATGCACAGAGACCAAGCAAAGTTCTCCTCGGTCCTCTGAATACTACTGAAACATTTTATGTAAAAGTAAAGTAGTTTCTCCAATGGTTCTAAATAGCAGCACACTTTTTCTTTGGTCTGATTGAAAATTTCCATTGGAATACTTTCCTTTTATAAAATGTCAGTCTCAGCAAACCAAAATTCTTCCCAGAATCAGGCTGATTTTTTCACTGTTTTAACCAAATGATTTTTTTCTTGTAAGTTCAAAATATTTTGCACCGAGTTTCCAGGTTCCAGATGACCTGGATCTTTAGCTGAAATATATATATATATATATACACATATATATATATATATAACTTTAGCTGAGTCTATATTTGCTAATGCTATTTCTTGAGAAAATGATGACAAGAGGCATTTCAGTAATATATTGCGAGAGTTATTTTCCTAAAAAATGAAGACATAGTAATTTGAAGATCCCATTCCCTCTATGCTATCAAAAACCTACCTGTGAAATAGACAGTGAAATGAAATGGTTCTTCGGTTTTGTCTTCTGTATTATGTAGTTTGAATCAACATGCAGCAACTCTGAGAGCCAGAAGTCCAACCAATGCAGTTTTCATACACTATATGACTATGTAGCAAAACATTAATGAATTAATGCATTAATAAATTCAGAATGCATCCAATGACCACTTGGGCAGTACATAATATATTTGTCTATAAATAAAATAAGGCAGTATTAGGACATTTCAGTATTTCATGAAATTATCTTATTTCAATATAAAGATTTGATTCAGTTTGATAGATTTTTAATTGGGAATCATGCTTACAGAAAGCTCTCTTAAAATTCTCCTATGTTCTTAATTTTCCCAAATACTTTTAATTCATAAAATTCTCTTAAAATTTGTCATGAATAAAAATTGTCATGAATTGTCATGATGATTTAAGTCACTGTTTAGTTTGGGGCTAAGTAGCATGTATTACTGGTAACTTGGTTTCACCCTGACCTTGATATGGTAGCTGCACAATCTGATTCTAATCACAAACTATTAGCAACTTAGGCTTTTATGATGTATTTTTCTTGATATTTGCCAGTATGAACAACCAGTTTATCAGCCTGTGTATTGTGTAGTATTTAATTCAAATTTTGGAAGCACCTAATGAAATTATTAGCTGTTGTTTCTCTACATAAAATAATATATATCAAATGGAATTATTTTCAAAGTTAGATTTTAAAAGTTAAATTCAGTGCAGCATAAGTTAAAGTAGCAGACAAGGAAACCTGGGACATTCTGGGCTCTCTCAATTTTAACTACATTGTGATATTCTTGCTGAATGAGTCAGTTCACTCAGAGAGTAACATTTCCGAGAGTGAGGAACAATTTAAAAATCTAGTCAGGATATTTTTGCATTTTTTAATCTGTATTTTTTTAATTGAACATGACTTTAAGGTTACTCCTCTACAAGAAAAGCAATTGGTATTATTATTACATAGTTGTAAAGTGGCTTGTAAAGTTATAGAAAATTTTCCAAACTTATTTTCCTTTACTTGTAATCAGACAATATTTTGTTTAGGTGTACTAAAACTTATGATGGCTAAATAAAATGAAGCCCATTTGTTTAATGGGGAAAGAGAAGTTATTTTCTTCCTAGTTTCTTATTACTATACTGGTTGCTTTAATTTCTGGCAGCACTGCATTAACGTTAAGCACTGGTCCCCAGCACCGAGTGGCAATTTATCATCTTTCTTGGCAGGCTTCCTGCTTCATCGTGCACCTGCCTCCTTGAAAAAAAACAAGACATCAGATACTTATTCAAATAATGCAATAGCTGATCAACAGAGTATCTACACAATGGTAAGTTATCCATGATAAAAGAACAACTTTTTCATGCATTATATGTGGCATATGTGTCCTTTCTCTTAAGATTTATGACATTCATGACGGTTAGTATTGTTGCTATAATCAAATCTTTTACAGCCTAACTGCAAAGGTTCAACTTATTGTCAATAGATTTCTATATATGAGTCAATCAAGCAATTTCATAAATGCTTTAAAACACCTGCACTTTCTCTGGAAGTATAGGAATAGCAATATCATGGTCTCATCTTTAAAGCCACAAGACTAGTATGGTTTAGTAACTCCCTATAGGCAAAGTGGAAGAAGAGTTAAAAATAGATGTTATTTGCATTTCTATGGCACGTATACATCCATTACATATACGTAAAGGTGGATGTGTATATTTACATATGTGTATATAAAATAAATATGTATATTTTATATACATATATATGCATGTATGTATATGTATAAAATTTCTGGAATATAGTTTACGATTTCAAAGTATGAATGAAGAAGAAACTAATAAATAGCTCTAACTCAGTGTGTGAAGACAATTAAAACTGTTACTGGAACTATTCTTATAAAGGACACAAACCATCCTATTCATAAATATTGAAGGAAAGGTCATATTACTGGGAGTATCTGTCTACACTCACATTCTACAGGTCTTGATGGAAATCGAATGTGTCACTGCCAGCAAGTAGGATATCACATTCCTGCTGGAAGGGGAGATGGGTCCTTTGGGAAAGGCAGTGGCCTACAGGATAGGAAACCTACAACCATGACATGCCACCAATCCCTTGGGTTGCTTCCATTTATCTTCTTCCATTTGGTTCTTCCAAGACCTTCCCTAAATGTTATCAATGTATGTAGATACCAAAGACAGACACATGCACAGTCAATTTCTTTTATTTGATCTATATAATTTTAAATATTTGAAAAATAGAGCTGTGAAAGGGGAAGGACACTTGATAAAGCCAACTTGTTTTCTACTGAAGAAGTTTCTATTGTCTGTGATTAGGATTATTGTACCATATCAACAGTGCACTGTGCTAGGAGTTGCATGAAAAGAGAGCAAAGGATAATTCTGTTTGACAGCTCTCAGATTTACACTCTACTAGATCTACAGTCAGAGGGGAAAAGGCATTCTGCAAGAACTGAATAGTTAAGGCAAAGGAAAACGACAAGAATGTGAGCACATAGAGAGAGATGGTGTGTAGGTAGATTTTAAAAGATAATCTTCTGGATTTTTTCTGGACTTTTAATATAAATGCTAAGCAAGAAGAAAATGAGATAAAAGTCTGAGCTGAAAGAATTACCTCTTTCCCATAAATATGCCAGAAGGTGAGAATATTTATCCCACTCAGTTAAGAAATGGTGCCTGTATTTTTTTTTTCAGGCCCTTTGGAAGACTTTCCACTGTTGTAGTGCTTGCAGTGGTGAAAGCAGCTGTGCTGAAAGGCTGATGGAGTGTTGTCTTGCTCTTGCTGTATGGGGCTTCGCTAGCCCTGAGTACGCATCGCATTACTGTTGGTCAGTTTTGGCCAGGAAATTGCGTAGGTATCGTTGATTAGGTTTTCCCTAGCATGTCACCCATGCGCAACCAGAGCCCGCTGTTCCTCACAGTGCCACCACTGGACTCAACTGCTGTTGCACAGCCCATCTCATGTGTCTGGCAACGTTGTACAGCTGGGGGTGATGTGGGGTGCTGGTCCTACCTGTTGGACTACAGAATTCAGAAGGAGAAAACCAGTGGTAATACTCACGGGTGCCTTTCGTTGTACTATATATGTGGCTGTTTTGATTTGATTTCTCAGGTTTCTTTACGTGTTTGGATACACTAATTTTCCTGATGAGCCCTCCCGTGTAAAACTACTTACTAAATATCAGCCTTAATACTTCTGACTTAGAAACTTCGTTCAGCAGCAACAAAGGCAGAGCAAAAGCAAAAGGCCATGTGTATCTAGTTGCTTGGACAAGTTGCCGTACTTGCCAAATACAAAGATATTAAATTTCTATTCAGATGATTAAAAAAGAGCTTCTTCATGTTTTACCGCATGACCTGTGCTGTTTACAGTGTATTAGGTGTTTACTATAGTGACAGAAAAACGTCACCTTCTCCATCTCATTCTCTCTTCTGTTGTAACAGATGTTTATTCAGAAGGACTTGCCAATCATCTGTGTCTTTAGTAGCAGCTAGCAAGCTTTTATTTAATAAAATATATGTAATATGCATGCTTGTCTTATTTTCTTAAGCATTGATTTCTGAAGGTAACAGCTAGTGTCAGGTTACTCAGACTGCTCCTTCTAGCTCTTGTTTTCAATTGAAGCGGTGTGCTGTGTCAGCAAAACCCACAACACGCTGCTCTGCTCTCTTTTGTGTTGCACTCGTTTGACACATAAAACTAGCACCTGCTCTTAAAGGACCCTGCAAATTAGCCATATTAAAGATACAAAACATGAAGGAGTTCTTTTTATGATGGTGGGAAGCTTGCTTGAGAGCATTTAATTCAGGGGTAAACCTCTGCTAGAGCATAATTAAAAGGAGGAGTGAAATAAGAGAGTGTTTTATATAAAACACGATGGCTATCACTGAGAAGATGGCGTGGGATGGCTGTGGAGTAGTTACAGGTTCAGATTTTTCAACACTTATTGATGATGCTCCTGCCTCGTAAGATGTAGTTTTGTGTGCTTTGGGGGTCTAAGAGAGGGTATCTCTAACTGTCACTGCAAATTGGTTATGTTGTGTGGTGTTTGCATAAGTGTCACAGATGTGAGGACTTTTGGCAAGGTCTAGTGATACTAAAACCAGTCTTACATTCCTTGGGGCCCTCTTATTTTTTAGTAAAGTACCGTAGGAGCCAAGGTGTATAAGAAGATGCAACTCTTGCATTGCACCAGATATGAAAGACTGAAGTCTAGCAATTAGCTCTTAGAAAAGTATTCAAATATGGTTTGCCAAATTTTGGTCAATTTTGGAAAAGATTGTTTTTTCTGTATAGTTGTATTATACAAGTTCCAGATCCCTGGCAGATCTCTGTGTTATCCACCACATACAAAATAAGGAATAGTTCATGCTGCTAAGCTTGCATGGACTAGACAGCAATGACAACAATGGACAACTGCAGTTATGTGATCCCTGTGAGGTTGTGGGACTTACCCAAGTGAATGTGAAAGTGTCAACAAACACAATGGATTCTGAGTGCAAGCTGAAGCATGCAGAGATGTATGAATGTATTGTGGATTGCTTTTAGAACGAGGCTCCGTCCTCCAAAAAAGTTAAAGCATAAGGAAGATGAAACCTCATGTGCTGTTTCCTCAGAATGTAAAATGATAAAAATTCATAAAAAAAATGTCATGTGCTACTGCTGTTGTCTTTGAGAAGATATTTTATCATTGCGTTTACCTTATGAGTTGGTCTTATAATTTATATAATAATATTTTCTTTGCCTTACAAAGTCCTTTATCACAAGGCAGAGGCCTGAGGCATTTAGTTCATTGGGCTCCCAGCAACCTCTCATTTTAAAGTATGTGAAGCATTTATCTTTCATCAGGACTACACAAAACAGTTTGCTAATTTGTGGTAAGGCATTTTTATCAACATGGCATGTTTAGAATCATAGAATCCTTAAGGTTGGAAGGGA
>JAUBNY010000429.1:3038403-3048675 GCA_032275445.1 Crypturellus soui | reverse complement strand
AGAAGGAAGAAGGACCCAAGATTAATAGTTAATATTCAAGGATCACATCCTCCAAGCTCAAGAATGGTACCTCCCAGTGAGCAAGAAGGTGAAGTTCTAGGAAGGCCAATGTCCATCTGGAATTAATCTGGCAAGGGATGTCAAGCACAGCAATAGGATAAGAAACAACATCACAAACTAAAATGCAGGAAATTCTCTCTTCTCTGCAGGAAATTCTCTTCTCTCTCATGAGGAAAGACTTCTTGCCTTGAGGGTGACTAAGCACTGACATGGGTTGTGAGAGGTTGTGGAGACCCCATCCTGGGAGATATTCAGAATCCTTCTGGATAGGGTCCTGGACAATGTGCTGTAGTTGCTCCTGTTTGGACAGGGCAGAGTTGGATTGGATTGGATGATTTCCAGAGGTCCCTTCCAACCACAGCTATTCTGTGATTCTGTTATAAAGATGCTGGTGTCTCCAGGTGTGCTTGGGTAGTACATTGAATCTTCTGGCTGCCAGGGACCCAAGAAGCTGGTGTTCCAGGGCCATCTCGCTTCAACTTGGAGGGTAATCTCAGATCTGGATCTGTGAGTATAGGAACATTGCATTCAGAACTCATAGAAAAGAGGAGATGATGCTTTTTCTCCCCAGGCTTGTTTTAAATAACTTTCTAATGGTGCACCCATAGTTTAACAAAGATGAACATAAGAATCCAGAATGAGCTCCTTACTGTGTGCTGTTCTGAGCTCCTAGATGTATCAGGTTCTATCTTTCCTCTCACCCCCAATACATTTCAGTTGAATCCTGAAAAGCAGTGGTCTTCAGAGCAAACCGAGCCTTGAGGCCTTGTATAGGCCTCAGAATGCCTAGGAGAGGAGCAAGTGGAGGGAGCAGAAGAAAGTCACACCAGGGGAGGTATTTGTTCCATAAAACTGTAAGCTGAAAGTCATCCTGAATAGGCTGCTTCTTTAGTTAGCAGAGGCAAAAAAAACTTCCAGTGGCTAATTCAAAGCATTGTAATTTACTCTACCTGTCTACCTACTTCTCTTCACTGGAAGAGCTCTCCAGGTTCCCTCTTCACTAGAGGGAACCTGGAGAGTCCTAACCTAGACTATTTATTAAAGCTGGCTATTGGAGAAGTGTCTTTCTGTCGGCTCAGAGTAGCTCTTACAAAGTGCTGTGAGGTGGTCCCACTGGAGGTTCTAGTTATATCGCTGTGCTGCCAGGGGTGCCCCTTGGACCCGTGTGCCCTCACTGGCGGAGCGGCAGCACAACTTCCACGGCTTCGAGGACTTGTAATTACTGACAAGGGAGCAGCAGTTCTTTTCACCAGAAGAAAAGCAGGGAGATGTAGGAGGGAGAAACTGTGTTTATGCAGTAGGCTTTTCCTGTTTCACACCTCTGTGGTGAACAGTTGGGTGTTGCTAATTTTTGGAATAAATAAAATTCAGCAAACACCATCTGCTTCTGCGAAAATGAGCAACAGACACTAAAACAGATACAAAGCTGTGCATTAAAATACCTCTAAAGGAACAACAGGCTATATGAGGATATAATAAAAGCTGAGGGATGTTTTGATGCCAAAAATATAGATAAAAAAATCTTTAAATGTTAAGCAGAGCTGACTAACTTGATGCTAAAATAAAGGAAAAAAAAAAGAGTTTGATTCCTTTTGCATGAAGTAGAAGTCAAACATCTCATAACTTCTTATTCACATGTCTATCACGAAGCATGTGGGGCACTACACAGAAGTTATAACAGTGACTGCGGGTAGACTATTTCTTCACTTTTGCAGTCCTGTGAGTCTGATATGCCTCCACACAAAATTGAAAACAATTTAATCTGAGTGGAAAATTACAAGTTATGATCTCAGATATTGTGACCTGTTCAGCTTTATCTTTCTTGAAATACTGCATATGAGTGTATTCCCAGTCCTCATCCTTGCTGTAAAGAACACTGCATTAGTGAAGACCCTTTGAATACCTTTCTAATGTTACACTGGGAGAAAACTTGAATGCTTTTCAGGGTATGTCTGATAAAATTGTACTTAATTGTTGTGTTTGTGTTTGCTGTTTCACAGCAATTACATACTAGAAAGAGTGTAGCTGTGCTATATTTGTGTGTGCATGTACTGACAATGCATGGCAAGGTTCTTCCCTGTTCATTTCCCTTGTCCCAGTGTGAACCTTGGCACTTGCAAGGGCTGCCTCTGTGAGCATGTCCTCACCTGGACTACCATCTTCACTTGAGGGCCTTAATGTGCCCCTTGTCGCAAAGAAAGCAAACCCTTGGGATTGCTCGTTGCCCTGAATCCTTATAGTAGGGATTGCAGTGGGCCCCATTGAGCTCTTTCTAGAGATCAGGCCAGACTACGTTAGTTAGTCCAGTGATGTTTATTTGCCTGTTGGGCCATCCATTAACAAGGTGCTTATGCGATTTACAGGCTTAGAAGACGTTGGCAAATTTGTGATATGGTCCATGGATGGCCTACCTTGCCTACATGGAGAAAATAGCATGGTCCCCCTCTTGAGAACAGGAGACAACCTAGGCTGTGGAACCCTACCAGAGTTCTCCCATGGTGGTAGCATGCTTATGGCGAACTGCACAACCTCCTGAACTGTGTTTTTTTTTCTGTATTCAGTATATAGGAGCACCATAGCGGTTGGGCGCTGGCTGGGCACTTAGGGTGGTGGTCCAAGTCTGCTTGGTGGACATGGTCAGGCCTTATGAGCATCTCCAGGGACACATAGATAAATGTAACTAGGTCTCATCCATATTATCCTGTTTATTCATTGCTTTAGCCACGTTGCCCATGATATTGTGCTGGAAGTTCATGATGAGGCAGTTATTCATTGTGATTCCCAGATCTTTCTGTGAGGAAGTCTTTACCTTTGGTCATTGCAAAGCTGTTATTACATTCTTGCATTCAGCTAGCTAAAGCACCCAGATTACTCTGGATCAGCAACAAAGCTGCTTAATAATTTATCCCAAACCACTGACCTTCCATGATCTTCTTTAGTGACAAGCTTTGCTTCTGCATCACTGACAAAGATGTTAAGTAGGAATGGGCTAAGATAAAGCTCATGAAAATTTTTCATTGGTAATTACATTTTGTACATTTACCTTTCAGACAGTTTTTAACCCACTGAAATGATGCCATGATAGTTTTGTGTCATTTTGATTTCCTAATCAAAATGTCTTGTGATACTAAGTGGCTAGTGGCTAGTAGAAGTTCTAAGTCTATTACTTATAACAACCAAACCGGTAATCTTATTCAAGAAATAAATCAAGTTAGTTTGACAAGATCTGTTTTCATAAACCTGTGTTGACTGGCATTAATTATATTTCCCTCCTTCCATTCTTTATTAATCAAATCCCTTATCAGCTGCTGCACTGTTTTGCCTGGATTTGATGTCAGTGTGACAAGTCTGTAATTACCTGGGTCGTGCCATTTACCCTTTCTAAACACTGGCACAATATTAGCTGTCTTCCCAGCACTGATGCTGCCGTGGTGTTCCACAAGTTCCACTGAAAACCAGCAGTGAGAATCCAAGAACCACCCTGATTTCTGTTAAAACTCTTAGAAACAATTTTCTAGGTTGACCGATGTCTAACTTTGTATCTGTTTTTTTAACACACCTACAGGCTATTATTACAGTGGAAGGTATTTCATCGTCATCGTATGATTTCATTATATCAGTGAATACAGTATAGTCATTTGTATTTTTTTATTTTGCTCCAAATTACTATATATTGAGCACTTCTGCCTTTTTTTGGGATGTTTTTGTTTATGTTTTTCTATTATTGGCATTTCTAACCCTTCTTCCTATCAGTGGACCAATGCCATTGCTAGGATTAATTAGGATTAATATAACTTGAAATTTCCCCTGTACTTGTTCAATTCATACTTCCTGAATTTTAGGGAAACAGACTTGCAAAATAACTCACCATTCAGGCCATACTAAGCAAGCTCAGCCCCAGATGAGTGAGCACGCTTTCCAGAGACCTTCACAGCAGACCAGACCACTGTGCCTAGCGCAACTGAGATGTTACGTGAATTACCCAAAACAATCTGGGAAGTCAGGCCTTTTGATGCTCAACCCATGGTGACTTGGTGGTGTATCTTTTGCTGGGGGGGATGGTGGTAGCTGTGGGGTGAGGATGGATTGTAGTATGTGCTGACTAACCTGAGGACCAAACAGAACTTTCCCTGCAAACCCAGTGGCATAACTTTCAGAAGTGGACTGGTGGCCCTCAGAAGAAAGATAAAGCAAGGAGGGGTAGGGCAGCCCTAGGTTGTCCTTAGAGACACCCTAGAGAGACAGAACACAGCAGTGAGGCTGGAAGAAGCGTTCATATATTAAAGCAGAGTAATTTCCCCTTCTCAGTGCTTTGAGAGATAGGTGTGGGAAAACACAGTATAAACCTTTGCCCATATTCCACCTGCTTTCTAGAGGAACATTTTTTTTTTAATTATTTTTATTTTCATAATTAAACATTCAAGAGATCTTTCTGGTAAGGAGAGAAGAAGGAAGGTGATCGCTTTGTGCCGAGTGCTGTTCTTTTCAGACACGCTCCTGCTCTAGATTACCATTTCGTGCAACGCTGCCCACAGGAAAGCAACCTGTGTCCTTCAAGGGAAAGTGTGTGTCAGGGGTGGGCTGGGGTGCTGGCGTTGGGGCTCAGGATCAGATCAGATAAAGCGAGCTGATTGGTATTAGCGTGTTAGCTTTGTCCCAGCCCCTAGCATCTTCAATGGGCCAAAGCGTTCTCTTCATTTGTCACCCCAGCGCACCTTTTGTGCAGATAATTTCCCCTTGGTATTACCCAGGGCTTGGAGTCGATAGCTGACTAGCCTCTTTGCTTGTACCATTATTTCCAGTAAGCTTCACACATCTGCAGTAAGTCCAGGAGGATTTGCGAGTGGGCTGAGGAAGTATGAGTGACAGAATGAGCTGATAAGGCCTGAGTCCTGCAGAAACAAAAGGCTTCCCAGTTTGTCCTGACAAGGCAGGCGCTGCCTTGGAATTGATTTGATTTGATCAAATTTTTGCCAGCTGACCCCAGAATTTCATGTCAGTGAAGAATTAAGCCCCCAAGCTTTTCACGCACTCTGGTAAACCTTCACATCGGTGCCAAGTTTGAGAATATTTGTTTTGAGTTGGGCTGCCTCTTTGTTTTTAGAAAGCAGTATCACTGGTGTACTGGAAGTATTTTTTTTTTCTAGTGATTTTTTTTTTCTTTTTTCTTTTTTTTTTTTTTATGTGAATGAACTGAAAATTGTCCAATGATCTGCAGCTCTTTGGATAGAGTGTCTTGGAAGAAAACAGTGGCAAAGCCAGATAGCAAGCTACAACACTATCAAACTGTAATGTACTCTGAATGAGATAAAGCAGAACAGCTTTCTGTAAATCTTTATTCTTTTGCTTGTGCCTAAGCAGGAAAGCATGACTTGGAAGCAGCATGAATCAGAAGGTCTGCCTGACATTATGGGGCCAGATGAAATTCTAAAATAATAATAAAAAAAAGCTTTAGAAGAGTGTAAAAAGTGCAAGTCTATCTCTGCTCTGGTAACAATGAAAAAAAACTTGTCATGCTGACTAGCATGAAGTATGGAGGAAAAACATAACTGGATTGAGTGACTGGGCAAGCAAAAGAAAACCTGGTGTTAGAAATCTACACTTTCCAAAAAGTGGAGGGAGTTGAAATAAATGGATTTTTAAGAACAGACATCATTATTTGAGCTGTACGAGATGCTAGTGTGTAAGCTCTATCCATTGACTGCAGGTACAATGAAATATTGTCCTACCCATCTACTAGGATTACATGAGAGGAACGCACAGACATTCTTCCTTTTCTTTTCCAATTGCATCCCACTTTATGGACAGTCTTCTCTCTCAGATTAGGATAATATCTGCATGCTTTTTGTCTAATTGTCTGTACTTAAGTATAACTGCTCATGGAGGATGAATGTAGTGACACACAGATTACTTTTTTTTCTGTCTTTTACTTTTCTATTACACTGGTGAGCTTCAGGGACCAAAGACTGACTGCCTATTGCTATTGTTTCAATGGCAGTCAAGCCCTTATTTGCAAAGAATAGGTAACATTTGCATATCCTGGGGATATGCAAAATCTATGCATACGTGGGTGTATTTGAGAGAGAGAGAAAGAGGGAGAGGAAAGAAGGAGAAGGCAAGAGAAGCTAGTTTCAGACCAAAGTCCTGATCTTAAACTTATGAAGTGTACTTTTTTTTTTTTTCAGAGGGAATAAAGTGAGTTATTTACAACTGCTCATGGATGCCACACCTTGGAATTACAGGAGTGCCTGTTAGGGAGGCCTATAAAAGGAGATGCCCTTTGGACCCCTTTACACTAGAAAAAGGTCTCCTATTTCAGCTGAAACAGCATTGCTATGTTCATCAGATGATTGATTTTACATAAAGCATGGGAGTACAGACTCACAGCCTAGAATACTTTTTCTTGAACTTTTAGAATCCTATTCTACTTTTATCCAGCACTGGGGATTTGTTAGACGTAGCACTCCAGGCAGTTCATGACAAATATGGGAAACCTGTCAAAATATTGGAAAGTTCCACCTAGGAAGCATTTTTAAGTGAATGGATTGTCACAGTGTTTTCCTTGTGATAGGATACATGAAAATCAGTTAGTCTAGTTGAAAAAAATATCCATGCCTAGATAATACCAAAGAAAAAGTGTTCTCTTGTATTTGCCAAATACTGAAGGATTTTTCTTTAAAGGGGTTGATTTGGGGGAAGAGTTGTGCATGTTTGTATAAGTACTTTTAAAGAGATTTTATATCTACCTATTATGAGCATATGAACTTATATATTTACCTATTATTGTTCTGCCCAGTGATTATATGCAAAATGCTTGGTTCTTATGGGGAAGTCGGTTAATTGCACTGGTAAATGCAAATTACATAGTTGTATTTCAGAATTGATCATTGGGAACCTAAGCATTCTGGTTCTGAGCCTCATTTTTGAATAGCCAGGTCCAAACAAGAGGTATTCTAGCAAAGCCATAGAGTACATGTTTCTTCTTTAACTCTTTGTAAGCAGTATACTGGTTTTAGTATTTAATAGAGCCTCTGATTATGCTTTCCCTTGTAGTTTCCTTAATATCTGTCTCATAAATATCTATGATTAGTCAACAGCATTACTTAATTGGCTGAAGATCCTAATCCTGCTTCCCTGAAAGGAGAAGCATCGTAGACACAGTTGCCAATTATTCCATTATCTCTATTGACAGCCTGGTGTAGTTTGATGTCCTTCAAAGCTATGACACTGATATCCCGTAGGACAGTATTGTCTCCAGTTAAAGCATAATGCTGAAGAGCCTTGATTTTCTGTGTCTGCCACCAGTGTGCTTGCTGGCTTTGGAAATGTTACTTAATCTCTCAATTTCCCTATCTGTAAAAGGGGAATTATGTGTCATTCAGGGGAGGTTAAGAGGGTTAATCCATTGATGTTCATAAAATGTTATAAGATCTTTATAGTTTTAAGAACATACAAAAAAATGTAATAAAAAACTAAGTGGAAATTATAGACCTGGGCAAGGATGAAGGTTGCTGCTGACTCCCTGATAATTGCCTTCAGTTCTTCTCTTGTTATGAAGTGTTATTAAATGCCAAAGCTAAAGATGTCTGTAGAGTTTCACTTCTACCTTCCAGTATTCTTGTATCAAGACATGGCTTTGCCATATGCGCCTTCATGCTATTTATTTCCCATGATCTCCTAGCCTTTGAGCACTTGACTTTCTCACTTTAATATTCCTTCAATGAAAAACGCTCACTATGAGCATGGGATTGATAGTTTATAAAAGCAATGATGTAAGCCACCTTCTTTTCTAAAGGAGGCATCACGCTGCCAACACCACCATGGTCCGTCAGCCTTGCTGGACCAGGAGCGCCTGTGCGGACCTCTGCCCCAGAGGCACCCCAAGTCAGCTCTCTGCTCCTCTTCCAGCCCAGGTGCTCAACTTGGCTGTGTTCTGAATCTTCTTACATACCCATTCACGAGTTACCTTTGTTCATATTGCCCTGCCAGGCCCTTTCTTCTGCAAACTTATGCCTGTTTTCAGAGGGCATCTCCAGAGTGCTGTACACAACATGTAGGAGGAGTGCAGAAAGCAGTTTTAGCGGTGTGAATGTGTGTATGGAGTAAATGACAGGTGGTGGGGAGCTTGTGAACAAAGGAACAAAGAGCAATTCTCCTTTTTTTTCCTCCACAGTAATATATTTTATTTTTCTCTTACATGCCATTTTGAAGTGGGGTATTACAGATAATGGGCTAGAAAAGTATTCCAAAGTTGGCTATTCTTTTTGTCTACTTATTTATTTATTTATTTATTTATATAATAGATTTAGTTTTAGTTAGAAATCCTTTTCAAAGTGTTTGTTTAGACAGATTCCTGTTTTCAGTAAAAACAGTGCATTTATTTCTCAGCACTAGGAAAAAGCACCTTAGCATCTGTAACTAAGGAAATAAAAATCTTACAACTGTGTTTCTGCAAAGCTAGTATCTTTATATGCTTTGGAGTGAAGAACCGTAATTTGGCAGGATGCGTCTGCCTAGCCCAGTGTCGAGGAGGCACCCTTTCACCATCCGTGTAAAGCTGGCCTGTTCATGACACTGAACGTTTGAATACAGATGTGCTCGGTACAGCTTTGTTGTGAGTTTGGCAGCTAATTTTTCTTAGGCTTCTCTCAGTTCTGTGCAAACTGAATAAGGAGGACCCCGGCATGACTTCGGATACAATCGCTTCTTTCCCTAGCTCTGTGTTATCTCATAGAGGTGGGGAATGGACAAAAAGATCCTGCCAGGCAGTAGTGCAGAAGAGTGTGTCTGGCTGTAAAGTACCAAACAGCAGAGAGGCAAATGGCAGACCCAAATTTGGGTTTGCTTCTACCCTTTTAAAAGGGGTATCTTTTATGAGATCTGATGAGATCTGCAATGCATGTGGGGCCAATTTCCCCTAACCTCAGTCTCCATGACTCCTACTGGGGGCACTGCAAGCAAGCTTATATTGAAAACTATGGAGCTGTTTCTAAACTGTTCTTTAAGGCACAGAATAATTAATTAAACAGGTGGTTCTGTGAGCAGCACTATTAATGATGGCTGGTTTCCAGTGTCTCTCTCTCGTGTGGATTTCCAGGCTGTAACAAAGGTTGAGCTCACGCTGAGGTCTTTCCCTCAATGAGGGAATTAATAGGGTCTCTCTCCCTCCCTGTACTCTGCCGCCTATTTCACGAAAACTTGTAGGCACTTAATTCCCATAAAACCTCTACTCTCTACATGCTCAAAACTGATGAGTGATTTTGAAACTAAGAGCATGGGAACAAACAGAGAGAAACAGATGTGCAAAAAACCACATGGTTGGAAAACCCCATTCCCTAAAGTTGAAATTATTGCCAAGAAAATGGAGTGGTGAGGAGCAATGTTTGATTGTCCCCCTGGTGACATAGAACCCCAGGGAGAAAGAATAGGTAAGAAGGGATCCCTGCTGTTGTTGAGGCTGTTCATGCATTTTTTGCTGCTGGTCAGTGATGGGGGGAGAGGCAGTAATCACCAAAATATCCTTCAGGATCGGAGAAAATATCTAACAGCTGCTTACAGCTACTTTTTAATAGAGTATGTAAGTGATTTTACAGGGAGGAATCCCTGGATAGCAAAGGGTTCTATCACCTTGCAAAGACTGCTTAATGCTGAAACTTAACACAGATTCAAATGATATGCGAGCTCAACTGTTTGACCATGGTATTATTGGGATATATGGGACTCACCATGTCCTTGAAATTCTAACAGGACACTTTTCCCGAAGAAGATGCTCTGTCTAAGTACAGATAATTGGGCGGATTACACAGGTATGTATGACCCACTTCAGCCTTTGCTATACACCCCATTGCAGCAGATGACCAAAGAGCCTAATTTGGCCTTAAAAATTATTAAATCAAAACTCTCAAACACAAAAAGTTTGCTTGCCTCTCACAAAAAGTTTCTTGGAAACCCTCTACTCTTCTTCCTCTCCCCCAAATTGCTGCAAGACTATTTTGCTAGCAAGTCAGCTGAAAGTAAATTGACAATGTTTTGAAATACTTGGTGAGAATAAATGTCAAGATCCTATAAGGAGCAAACATGACAAATTTTCCTCTATGATTTGATATTTTCCAGCATCACCAGATGGCGCCAATGCAGATAATCCTATAAATGATATTTCACAGAGGGTAGGAACATCTACATCTCCCAAACTGATGCCAGTGTGCAAACAAA
>JAUBNY010000429.1:2975101-2988593 GCA_032275445.1 Crypturellus soui | reverse complement strand
TTACTGTTATGGCCCATATGCTTGGTGGGTATGAGTAATTAAAACCATGCGTGAGGAGGCATTACCACTACAGAGTAGATGGCCACGTGTTTCCTGTCCGTTAGCACAGTGTGGAAGAAAAGCTCTTCTTGGTGTGTTTAGCTATGTGACTGGTTTCAAGTAGATGCATTTCCTAAGCTCTGACACTGGCTCATTTTAAATACGCCTCCTTGAAAACAGGAGCAAGTCAGTGGGGGTTTGCCATTCCACCTTTTCCTGGGAAGTGGGAAAAACCTCAAGCGTGGCTTTACCTCTTTCCCCCGGTGACATTTCGGTGCTTTTCAAGGAGGGCTACGGGAGCGCTGCCTGCGACCAGGCGGACACTCTTGCAGCGGCCGCTGCCGGGGCCAGGCGGGACGGCGGCGCGGAGCTGGGCAGGCGCTGTCCATGGTGCTGCCCAGTGCGCGTGTGTGCGCGGTGCTGTGCGTGTGTGTACACACGTGTGTGTGTGTGTGTGTGCGTGTGCACGCGTCTGCACGCGTGTCCACATGTGCACCACGCGTGTGTTGGTGCATGTGTGCTGAGCAGGGCTGGATGCGCGTGGTGGTGTTTGTGCCCGCACAGGGGTGCATCCCCGTGCGTGTGCAAGCGTGCGTGTGTGTGCACATCTCTGCGTGGTTGTGGATGTGTGGGTGGTGATGTGTGTGCGTGCAGATGCGGGTTTGTGAGCGTGATGGTGTGTGCTGTGTGGGTGTGCGTGTTGGTGTGCACATGGCTGGGTGGGTGTTTGCCCCTAAGCACATCGCTGGGGGCGTGCAGTTCTGTGCGTGCAAGGGTGGGTGCCTGTGTGTGTGTGTCCGAGGGTGCATCTGTGTGGATGTGCATGAGTACTGTGAGTACTTGATTTTCCCAAAGAGCAATTATTATAATACCATTTAAAAATATGTAAGTTCTCAGTGGTGGATTAATGACTATGTCGCACAGAAAAATACATACTGTAGTGACAAAACATTGAATTGTGTTCTTTGTCACAATTGCAGGTTTCTGAAGAAAGTCAAACATCCAACTCTAATATATTAAAAATATTATCTTTTTATTTCTTTGGTTACAGGCAGTCTGACTCTTAGTGCAACCATCAGAAGTTCCTTACAGGTTGCTGGTTATAGATCCCAGCACAGAATAGGGGAGACTAGTACAGACAAAACAGTAGAGCTACAGCTGTCTGGCATAAATATAGATCACCTTTTAAAATAGATTGAAATATTTCACAAATCTTCATGTTACTTCAGTGACTGTTTCCCCTCTACTTGATGCTGGCAGAAAGCAGTACCTGTTCCATTAGCTATTTTGGTATTTTAGTTACATAATAGAAATGTTACTGGTTATTTAATAACTTACTGGAAAAAATACATATATCCTGCTTGCTGTATCCTGCCAGCCTTGAGTCATTCCTGGGAGTACAGATTGCTCATGGGCTTTGCCCTCATTGAGGAGCTGGGGACATTGCTCTGGTCACCTCAGTGTTCTCTTGGTTTAAAGCCTTCTCTTGGCACACTGACCTTTGCGTACTTCTCATCTCCTTAATGGAATGAAAGACCCAAGCAGCTCCCACCCCTTCATTTCAGTGCATTTTCTTTTCAACCACAAAACAAACAAGGCAATCACTTTAGCATTATTTGTTAGCTTGGCTGAGTTTTTAATAGGAATCTAGGGCAATTGCATCCAGCTACAAGAAATTCCTTACAAAACCTCAGATTTTCAATACTGAGTTACTGTCAGAAAAGGAGGGGTGAGGGATGAAAATGGACTTTGGTCTCTGAGTGATCAACAAGATTGACAAGTGGCTACATACTGTGCTGCCTAATTGCAGGGAGAGCTACCGAATGATCAATTATCTTTTAGCTTCGTCAGTTACTAAAGCGTCATTTTGGATTTGTTGACACCATCAGAGAGCACATGTGACCAAGGATGAGTATTTGACCTGAGCTTCTTAACTCTGTTCCCTTACCTCAGCAGCTGTATGTTGCTAGACCAAAAGAGAGGAAATGTAGAGCATTAAACACATCCTAAAAATAATCGTCTTGATCTGCAATTTAGCTCAGGATTTATGGTGTTAGTTAGAAACCAGAAAAAAACAATAAACAATAATAACACATGCACAGCTCTCTTAGGACTCTTAGGAATGAAAGGTATCGGTTGTAACCGCTTACCTGACCCATTGCCTGGAAGGCTCACACTCTAGTGTTTTATTCTCCACCCTTCCCAGAACTTTACAAGTGGAATCTGAAACTGGAGGAGGCAAACTGTAGGCCCAGTTTCCCAAATTTTAGGCCTGGACCCCATCTACTTGGCTTTTCCAGCTTGCCTTTCTCTGTAACTTGCTCCCATTGATGCAAACTCCTTCACACTGAGCTTTGCCCTTTCCCCTTCAACGTGTAACTTTTGTCAAAAGTTATTAACCAGGATATGAAGAGTAGACAGCACTTTTCATAAAAAGTATCTCCATTGAGATAAATATTGCTGCCTGAAGCAGACTGACAGTGGCCAAAGAGCTGAAGACAGTCTGAAGCCTCAGTGCTGCTGGACTTGTTAGGAATATTGCTGTCCAGACCTAATGAGCTACCACTGATCCCAAACAATGTCTGGGACAAAAGACTAAGGGAAATTGGCTGCCCTCACCCTGCTGCCAGCAGACTTCTGACAACCCATTAAGGTTATAGCTATTCAGGCCTGTTCAGACAGCCTTTTATTTTTTTTTTCTCCTTCCTAACAATTCTCAGCTAATGAGCAGACAGCGCAATTTTCATTTAGCACAGGGCGCGTATGGCTAAGTGAGAGCCTGTGCACGGCTCTAGAAAGGCAGAAGGGTGTAGGAGGGAGAAGAAGGCAGCAGGGAAGGTCCTTTGGAAATGCCCCTTTCACGTCCATTCCTCCCGTTTCGCTGAGAAACCCTCCTGGCTGAAGGATGGTGTGAGTTGGAGGCTGCGTCCTGCAGCCTTGCTGCTTCCCTGGCTTTGCAGAAAGGAGCAGGGGAGGTGAAGCGAAGCCAAAACCCGTCTTGGCATGTGCCTCCAGCACGAGGCCTTGGCTGCTCCTTGCTCCTCGGCGCTCTCCTTGCCGTGTGCGTGTGTCCACTCTCACTATAAAAATTCCAGAAGGCGCCAGGCACTCTCTCCCTCTGTGCGTGCCACCAGCCCCCCCGCCACACTCCTTCCTTCTTTTCTAAATGATTGGAGTTGCCCTCTTCCTTTTGCGCCTGCCCACCTCCTTCAGGCTCCCTCTTCAGCGGACAAGCAGCATCACTAATTGCTTTTTAGGGTCTCTTTTCTGCTCTCTGTTCAAAATTCACGGGGCATTCCCTGGCTCTATTATGCTCCTTTCTGAACCTTTTCATCCCCTTTTACAAACTTAGCACTTTCTGTGCTTCTCTTAGCCCTTTGCAAAAAAAAAAAAAAAAAAATTTTTTTTTTTTTTGGCCAAGACCCCCCTCCCTCCCTCTTGGGGCCCCCTCCCGCCCCGAAAAGCACACGCACGGGCCCGCCTCCCGTTGAATGGGGCGCTTTGTGCGGGGAATTTCCGGAACACAGCCCAGGGCTGGAGGCGCAGGGGGGTGCAGGGGCGCGGGGCAAGGAGCCTCCCGTAAGCCCACCCCATTACCACGGTCACTGTTTGCCCTGGGCTCTCTAAAAGGGCTATTGTTGCCTGTTGCCAGGTATTCCCTAGCAACACTTAAGCCAAGCTGCCTCCTCTATTTATGGCAGAAAACTTTTCAATGGGCTCCGAAACACGTGCTTGTCAACTCTGGAGAATACCTTCAAACAGACGCAGAGAGGGGAGGAAGAAAAATAATCCCAGTCACTTGCTTTAGTTGAAATATGTGTGTTGGGGATTATTTATTTATTTATTATTTCTTGTCATTTACCTTGGATCAGCAACCCAAATGACTCCAATTTGAACAAAACCTCCTCCTCAACACCTCTCCCAGTCCCTGTTTCTTGCACCACCAAGGCTTTCTGTGGGCCAGTGTGTAGAGCAGTGGGGTTATTGAATGGATGGATGGATGGATGGATGGATGGATGGATGGATGGATGGATGGAAAGAAGGAAGGAAGGATGGATGGGCCTTTGCTGCATTTAGAAACCTTTTGCACAAAAGATTGCTGCATTAGTTAATGACAGATTTTGATTTCTTTGTGTGTACAAGAGCCATTGCAAGATCTATCCTATTCAATGTTGCCTGCTGGCAAATGTGCTTTGAGGAGTGCAGCACCGGGGAAGGGGACAGTAATATGCTTTTGCAGTATAGATAGAGCACTAAGTTGCATCAACAAATGGCCAAGGTAATCACTTGTAGTAGATGCTGGCTTTGAATACATATACTGATATGCATGTATTGGAAGGAAGTATTTCCATACTTGCATGTCTACAGTGGGTTCTTCAGCTGTAGATTGCCAGTGGTACGGTCACTTTCAAAGTTGAAATTAGAGCTGCTCCATCTCCAGAAAGGTACCTCTATGCTTTGATGACTACATGCAATATTCTGACATATAAGCTCTTTAGAACCAACCTCCCTGGATAGAAAGTCTCTGCTGTTTACAAAGCATGTCATCAAACAGGTTCTAGCCTCAGGTGGTGCCTTCATCTGCTAACATCATAGAACTCATTTATTGTTACTGCTATAAAGTGATAAAGTCATTGTCACAATGGGGAAAATTGTATCAGATGAGAGGAAACTGTATGTTAAGGACAGGTTTTGTAAAGAATGAGTAAGCAGTGTGGTGAACTTCAATGCCATGTGAAAGTTTTTGAACTCCTCACTTATGCACTCATGCTGATGGTGGGTGCAATTTGAAGACATCCAGGGAGGACACACTGATAGCCAGCACCATGACTGTAGTTTTCCCATCTGCAAATTCATACTTATTTTCCTGACTGGTGTCTTAGGGATTTACCACATTACCATGATATTATCCTGGCCCCTGTGGCAGTATATTCTTAGTAGGTATTATCTCATTATGATAGTCTTCTTGTGGTATATCTGTATGATTTTTTTTGCATCTAGCTTTCCTCTTTTTTTAATTTTTAACTGAGTCCCTCTTCAGCATCAGTCCCCCACTCACTATATTTTTGTTCTCATTTGCATTCCATAAATCTCTCTCTCCCCACCTGTTCTGTTCTTTTCTTGTTTCCCCATGCTCACTAAACTATTTCTGACACCGTCTCAGTCTTGAAACCTTACCTTCAGTTCCCCTTTGAGAAGAAAAAAATAATGGTTCTCTGCTTCTCCCCTTAAGCCTTAGGCTTCCTTTTCACCTTCAGTTGGCAATGACACCATCTCTCATTGGACCAATTCCTTTCTGTTTCACATCAGTCTCCACTCTGTTCTTTCTTCTTGCAAGCTTCATGCCCCAAAGCTGCCTTTCTGAGTGGTGCAAATCTTGTCCTTGCTCTGCCTGCGTTTCTTGTCTTTGTCACACTCTCCTTTTTTTTTTTTTTTTTTTTTTTTTTTTTTTATAATGAGGCATCCCACCTGCCCTTCCTTTGCCTACTACATCCAATAAGACCTTCTCTTCCTTGTCCCTTGCCATCTGGGCAAGTGTATCGGGTCATATCTTAGCTTGTGTTACTCATGGTAGATTTAATCTCTGAGCTGTTGCAGGAGCCCCTTAGAAATGCTGGCCAACCTGAGCTAACTATCCTGCTGTTGATGCACCTTGGAGGACTTTGAGTCTGAAGCAAAGACCAAGATGTGATGTTTGGATAGCCTTGTGTCTGACTGGCAAGGAGATGCTGGGACTGCCTTCTGCTGCTCTCTTCCCAGAGAAGATGGCAGACATCAGAGCTGCTACTTGTTCTGACTGAGAAACTGTGAATATTTTATAGGCACTATTCCTTGGGTGAGTGATTTTCAGTTGGGACCTTCTATAGGGAGCTATACCAGGCTTGTAGGAAGACCTAGAGCATAAAAAAAAACATAATCATTCTCTTTCTTGATCTATAGATATAGGAAATAGAAAAAGGGAGTGAGATGTTCCCCCCAAATTAAAAGCACATTTTGTGGTCTTTATATATGTCAGCATGTCACAGAGAAGCAAAATGCTGTATGCCCATCTGTCTGCAACCTGGCCATGGTGCCTCTATATCCCTGTCTGGCATGGCATAGTTTCTATTCCCAGCTCAGCCTTCACAAACTCAATTTTATTTCTGTTTTATAGAAGTACTGTAATTAGAAGATGTTACATTTCCTGTGTTAATATATCCCCCTGCAGAGCTTGACATTAGAGTGAATGTAAATGGTTTCATGAAGTGCAAGATTAGGGCTGTTTAAATAATTGTTGTAATTGAAAATATGTGTATTATTATCTCTCAAGATGTTTTAGATTAAATTAATGAAGTTCACATCTGGAGGAGTGCAGATTAACCCTTTACATGAATCTGAACCCTTAACTAGGTATGAGTTACAATCTGAATCTCTGATTTTCAGTCTAGCTCTCATAACAACACAACTGTTCTTAGCTTTGAAAAATACTGTGGTTTAGCCCTCACTATTCATTCTATTCATCTCTGGATTATGGTGCTAGATTTAAAGCAAATGCAGGCACATTAGCAGCTTGGTGTGTGGAAAGTCAGCCCTGTATTTCCTGTTAAAGAGAAAAGAGTACACAAAACCTGAAACAGATGCCTGTCTTGCCTGTATTTAGTAGCGAGCATGATAAAATACATTATAAGGACAACTTTTTAAATTCCTGGAATACATATAGTTGTGTGTCTGTAGGATCACAGGCATGTGGATAAGGAGTATTATTTCCAGAATGTCTCTGAATGTTTCAATACCAGTGAACAAATTTTGCCCATCTGTGATGTGTAAGCATTCCCAAATAACTTAAAATGTAGAGGCACATCAAAATGAATTATTTCTAGAGGGACTGATCACTCAGCACTTCCTACTTGTCTACAAGAGTTAAGTTCCAGTTCCTTCTTTTGCAGTTGGTTTTCATGTGTCCTCCATATGTTTCTCTAAACTGCACAAATGGTGGTTCCCAAGTGGATATAGAGATGCATTTCTGGGCAAGCAGCTCTTCTGTAGACAAGCTTCCTTGAAAATACTTGTGCTCATACCTGCCGGTCTGTTTCAGACAGTATACTTGTGACTTCCAAAATAACCCATTAAAATTGTGCTGGCAACTGTGAGATCCTTTTGCCAACAGTCTTCATTACAGTCAGTCCACAAACTGATTTACTAGTCCAGATAGTCTTTTTATTATAATTTGGAAAATATTCATCTTGTCATGTCAATGGCAATATATACACTAGTGCTTGAAGTAAGTTCTGAGGTAGGTTTTTTTAGCTTCCGAAGAAAGTTATACTATCCTCACTCCATTGTGGAAGATTGCACATCTGTCCACATTTTTGAAGCCTCAATGCTTCCACAAATCACAGAATCATAGCATCATTATGGTTGGAAAAGACCTTTAAGGTCATCGAGTCCAACCATAAACCCTTCAACACCATGCCTGCTAAACCGTGTCCCTAAGCGCCTCATCTACACATTTCTTGAACACTGCCAGGGATGGTGATTCCACTACTTCCCTGGGCAGCCTGTTCTAGTGCTTCACCACTCTCTATGTGTGGATTTTTTTCCTAATGTCTCGCCTGAACTTCTCCTGGTGCAACTTGAGGCCATTTCCTCTTGTTCTTTCTGTAGTTATGCCGAAGAAGAGATCAACCCCTCACTACAACCTCCTTCCAGGTAGTTGTGGGAAACGATAAGGCGTCTTCTTCTCCAGACTAAAATACCCCAGCTCTCTCAGCTCTTCCTTGTAAGATCTGTGCTCCACCCTCTTCATCAGCTTCGTTGCCCTTCTTTGGACACATTCCAGCACCCCAATATTTTTCTTATAGTGAGGAGCCCAAAACTGAACACAGTATTCGAAGTACGGCCTCATTAGCGTCAAGTATAAGGGAACGGTTGCTTCCCTGATCCTGTTGGCTACACTATTCCTCATACAAGCCAAGATGCCATTGGCCTTCTTGGGCACTCATTTTCTCTTTCATCAGAAGAGACAGTTGGCTTCTTAACTCACTCATGGATTCCAAAATGCATTGGTCTGTGTCTTGCACCCACCTCTAAAGCTCTCTGACTTCCTTAAAACCTGGCTCCTAGAGTTTGTGCTCTGGCCCTCTGGAGATACAGAACTGTTCCTAAAGTCTGGGACCTCTTTCTTTCTGCAACACAAATTAAAAAGCCAAAAGTCAAGCTGAAGTATTTCTTATTCATCCTGTGTTCATGTTGAAGTAATTCTTGGAAGGTAAACTATCTCTACCATCTAAATTTAGTATGTCTGCAATCCAAAAGTGATCTCAATGTGACATGTCTTAAAGACATACCTTCTGCATCTTTCATATCGCCAAGTCACCCAGTTTCAAAGAGAACAACTAATGATGTTCTATATGTTCAGATTGTGTTCCCTGCTAGGGAAATCTTTCCATCCCTTGTCATCCTTCTAGACGGTGCCCATTAAACAGCACAAATACTGTGCTGTTATACACACAGGCACCAGCTAGGAACCTGCATTTTATGGAAGCCTTTAGAAAGAGAAACCAGCAGAAGGAAAGCCTACTCTACCTCTGTGAAATAACTACCAATAACATTTGAGCCACACCTGAGCTAGACCTTTGCTGAATGTTGGAATGGTTTATACATATCATTCCCTTCTCTGCCACATAATTCTGCTCCTTATTTCTGAGTCGGGATGGAAAATGCCAAAATGCTTCAAGAGAGCTGGCTTTAACCGTCTTCCATTGTGACTGGAACCAAGGAAGTGCACTAAGAAATTTGATGGGTGACCAATTTTCTCATTCATATTCCAGTTCAGTTTGCGGAATCTTGTCAAGTTTGAAACTAACTAGCTCAGGTACATGGGGATAAGACAGAATTTACGAAAGAGCTTTTCAAAAAATTGCTTAGTGGTTATGACTGCCCCATGTGAGATGTCTTGAGAGAGCTTGATTTGCAGAAAGTGCCAAAAATCTCCTTCAAAAAAAAAGAGACTGCTGATATGTTCTCGCTTTCATATTCAGACACAGAGGTCTTCAGACTCGCTCATGACTTATGAAATCACAGTCACATTTACCTTTATGCAGCAGTTCAGATAGAGATCAGTAAGCAAAAGAAACTGAAAGCTGATGAGTAGGGTGAAATAAAGTTTAAGCTCTCATCATATTGCCTAGTGGATAGGTGACTGTTACGTCCTGCAACAGAAAACATAGCCCACCTTTAACACATCTAGTTCCAGTAGAAAAGCCAAGGACATAACGGTTGTGGAGTATTCGTGTCCCTTAATATGAATGTATGTGCTGATCTTACTACATAGGAAAGCTGAGGTCTCATGTCAATGTGAAACCTTGTCTTGCTGCCATCCAGGTCATTATCACTGTGGATATGGAGGCGAACATCAGACTACCCTCACACTTAAGGCAACTAAGACCGCTTCAAAAGAGTCGCTCCGCATTTGTCATCTTAGCAATCCTTTTTAGAATCTTCTGTGGTTTCCCGGACAAAATATTTCCTCAGAATAAAGCTGTACTGGTCTTTTTCTTGTGTGGAAAGTGTTCTTTTTTATGAGGTCAAAGAAGATGGGTCCCGAGCAGATTTGGAGGCACCATCCCTTGGTGGTGCATGCAGGCACCATGACCAAAGAAGGCAGGTGCTGTTATTTAGAGGCATACAGCAAGGCTGTGAAATAGAGGCCTTGGCATCCTGAGACTGCGATACAGGAGGATTGAGGGATCCCTGCTATTTCCTTCTCTTGGAAGCCTGACTCAGCTAGAATGGTTTTCATACAAGCAAATGATACCAATGATCTTCAGGTTTTGCTTCTTTGAGAGGTAGTATCTTCCAGTGACTGGTGATATCTTGCTGTCCTGCTTAATCTCTGCTTTGGATTTGATAACCACAGGCTAGTATAGCAACATTGAAAGGTTGTTGATCCCGGTCTAGTCCATCCTTTTGTCTGGAAGGCAGTGTCAGCACACCACAACTATTCATAGGTTATTGGATTTAAATGCACAGGAGCATTATCATTGCTGTACAGTCAGTGTTCCCATAATTAACTTTTGTCTGTATTTATTTGTGTCAAAGATCAGTTAAAACTTACAAAATAAATAGGATCTCCATAGAGTATTGGTCTGGGTTGGCTCTTGATATGAGTGCCCCAATACAGAGAGGAGAGCGTGAATTCTGCTTTGCTTGAATGTGTTCATATATGGAAGTTTACAATTCCTTCCTCTCTTTTTCTCTTAGCCAGAGACTGATAGTTCTGAGTTTTGAATTATATATATTGTGTATTTTGTTTTTATTATTTAAGTATTAAAATTATTTCTTTAAATGAGGACTCTCTAACACGTTAGGTCTAAACTTGGGAGTGGATTATTGTTGTCTACACTATAATCTGAGAAAGGTTGTGGAAACATCTGGCTTGGAAACACCTTAGACTTAACTCCTGCTGCAGTGTCATGTAGCCTGGATGCAGAGAAACACTTACACATGTGTTTAAATCCACTGGATTTAGCATATATTTTAGCTTCTGGTTACATCTCTATTGGCTGCCTATAGGAACCTTGAAGCTTTTTCAAAATCAGAGTCTTAGAGCACTATTAGTAGGAAAAAGAGACACCTGTAATTATGAGTGCTAAATGTTAGCACAGCGGAGCTCCATCCTTAATTAAGGCTCCTAGGCATGTCCATAACAATAGTGATAATGATAATAACAATATGATGTAGCAAGACGGACCTGCTATATGCCCTTCCAGGTCCTCTCCCCTCAAGCCAGACAATAGGGAAACAAAAGCTGAATGAATCATTAAAGTCAATGTCACTGAAATGACGTAATACCAGGACTGCTTGGGTTATGACTGGATTATTTGGTCTGCATCTTATAGTTAATTGCAGAAGCAGGACCAGACACAAGTGACTCGATAATTGTTTTCCATAAAATAAGTGAATTCCTTCTGAAAGTTGAGCTACATCTGTAGCTCTGCCCATACTGTTCCTGCTTACATTCATTTTTATTTAAAGCAACTTCACAAATAGGAACCATGGATTTTTTAAGGGGACTGTCATCAGAACCCATGTTTTGAATAAAAAAGAAAGTCTAAAAAGTGGTTGTTCTACAGAAAGTTTTAAACTGGCTGCAGATCCAACTGAAATATATAAAGAAATCCTCATTACCTGCTCTTACATGGAAACTGAAATAAAGATAAAGCTTTTGCTTCAAAATCTGCTTAGATCTTCAGATTTTATTTATGCTGTGGGTTTCCAAAGATTAACTTTTCTCTTTCAAACTGCATTAATAGCATTAGGCCTCAATTAATCAGATTCAAAATTTGGAAACAAAGGCAGTATTTTGGCTGTATAATCACTGAGAGGCCATATACCGGGATCTTTTCTTACCAGTCTTTTTAATGATTATTTCAGTCCAGATTTATTTTTTTTTTAAGGAACCACTGAAATCTGGGCTTTGAATTTTGTAAATGAGCCTGCTGCCCAACGCACTTCTCAGCAAGATAAGGGCAGAATGGCATTTGCAGAAATGCTTAGCTATCTCTCTAACAATCCTGCTTGGTTGTGGGCCCCTTGGTAACAGCTTGGCAAATCTGCAAAAGGAATGCGACTATATAGTTTGTGTGTGGATTGTTGAGTCATTATAGCCTCCAAATTGCACAGCAGATCATTAATCATAGGCCAAGATAGGCAATCACTGCAGAAACCTGATGAAAAGGCTCCAGAATAATGCCTGCTAAATCATGTTTAACATGCAGACCTTGCCCGTGCAGATATGGAAAGGGGGAGGTAAGTAAAAAAATCATTCCCCTTTTAGGAAAGAAAACTTCTACTTATCTTTGATTTGCATTCAGCCCTCCCTCAATAGTCCTTAAGCCTGTTATTTAATTCATTTTGGTGCCAGGTCCCATCACAAAGCGAAAACCCTAACCAGGACCTATGCAGTCTATGACCTCCAAACCCCCTGTCTTTTCTTGTCAGTTCTATGTCATTTGTGCAGTTGAACTCCACCAATTTGAAATGCTGACCTCTTCCATAGACAACCTTATTCTCCTTGAGTGAAAGAAAGGGCCAAGGCCTACAAACCACTCAAGCGAGAGATGGCAAGAAAAGAGAAAAGTGGTTGACTCGTAAATCAATTTCCACAGCCCACCCAAAACCCACTTGGACAATAACGATGGTATTTTTTAAAAGTTGGGTTGTTGTGGTTTTCTTAATTGAGCTCATTCTCCTTAAAGAAAGTTGCAAGCAAAGTAAAATTGTTTGTTCATGGTAGAAAATGAGGCCAGTTCCTCACTCGGCCCAGTTCAAATCAGGGTATACGTATACCAGACCTCTGTTCCCACCTGTCATCTGGGCTGAGAATGAGAGCAGCCTCACAAATAGATCTTTGTTGGTGCTGGAAAAGATGGAAATACCTAAAGAAAGAGAAATATTCTGGGCACACATGAGCGCTCAGACCGTATGGAGCTGCCGGTGGCTAAATCCAAGGAGGAGGAAGGAGTGGTGGTACCTGCCTCTGCGTCACAGTCCACCCGCACGGCTGGAGGTGCGCGGCAATCTGCAGATGCAGGCTGTCTGTCTGCAGAGCACATATAGAAGTGTGTCTGCAATCCCGCCTGCATATCTACGATTTCTACCAAGCCCTCGGTGGGTAGTAACCGGGAAAGGGCTGTGCACAACCATGGGTTATACCTGGCCAGACATGCGTATCAGTCTGTGCAGACTTACAAACAATCCTGGTGCACAAAACAGCTAGAAACCAGCCATGTAGAAACTTGCCACCAGAGAGCAGGGTAATTTTGTAGAGATCCCCATATTTGGCACCCCAGGGCCAGATTCTCTCACTGCTACTCATCTGGAAAGTTTTCTTATCCCTCAAGTGTAAGGATTTGATGTTTTTGCCCCTGTTGCCCTTAGATATCCTGGAGCACATCATGTCCACAGGTGCCCATCTCCACTATCAGAGCCTGTCTCTGGCCATGCTGCTTCCTACTGGACTGTCCTATCTCTGGGTTTAAGGCAGGAGCATCCTGAAATGGCATTCTCAACCTTCCCAATGGGAAAAAGGACCCCTCCTCAGCCCAGGCCTTTGTGTCTCCATCCTATTTGCCCAGGCTCCTAATCCTCTGGAGGGCAGTGTGTCCTCTGTCAGTGGTGGCAGTCAGACCCTTAGGCTTCATTTATAAAATGAATCTTTTAAGACTGCTCATTGATCAGGCTTGTTTTCAATGCATGCACAACTTCATTAAGTTGCCACTTGCAACATATTTAGACAATTCCACAGCACACATTAAATCTAGTGATATAGATGCTACTGATGTTAAAAGCAATGGCACTGCCTTTGGCTCTGCACATCCTGGAGCTGCAAGTCACTGAAGGCTGAAGGCAGAATATTCTGAGATAGATAGATAGATAGATAGATAGATAGATAGATAGATAGATAGATAGA
>JAUBNY010000429.1:2924047-2937592 GCA_032275445.1 Crypturellus soui | reverse complement strand
ACCAGTCTTTTCAGTGTTCAACGCATCTATCATGTCCACCCTTGCTCTTCCTTTCTTGAATCCTGGAAAACCTCTGATTTCTGGACTTGTGACCTATCCTCTTGCTCTTACGTGGAGTTTCCCCAGCAGATTTGATAAAAAAGAAGGTGTAATTAAGAGCTATAGAAACTCTGTTGTTCTGTTGGAGGATTAATTAACAATGTTTTAACCAATTATTGCTCATTTATTGACTCTTTGTAAACTGGATTCGATAGATACTTCATAAAAAGCTCAACTACCTTCTAGATTCTCCTCAAGTAACAATGAAGTGCTGACTGTGGCAGTGCCTTCCCACAGAGGTGCAACACCCTTCCCGTTCCCAAATGTCTCTGGGACCTCATAAATCACTCTGTGATGAACTTGGTGTTGCTGATGTGACTGGAGCCCAAGTGTGAAGCATCCTTCTGTGCTCCTGGGGAACAGTATACCCATTTGAGTACCCCGTTTACTTTGCAGTTCTGTCCCGTGGGCCCTGGCTGCTGTAGCCCTCTCCCTCTCTATGCCCTTAGTCAGCTTTTGGGCGAAGGGGAGAGGAAGGGAGTAGTGTCTCTGTGTGGTCGCTTTCTCCCTTCCCCTGCTGTCCCTCCCACATGCACATGAGCTACCTTCTAGGCTCGTGGATATCTTGCACCTCTGCTGTTGAAATTAGGGGCTCTGCTGCCCATTGAGTGGGAGCAAAAATAACTCTCTGTTCTGGGAAGAAATATCAGAGAAGTCAGTAGTAATTCTGGTCTTGGGGAGAAATAGGGAAGATCTTGCAAGTTGTCCACTCTCCTAATTCTCAAATATTTTTGCTGGTGTTGAGGCTGCTTGGCACAGCGGTTGCTGCCCAGCATCCAGTCTGGGACATACCTAAATGCCTCTTCAGATAACAGATGTGATTTTAATAGGATTTCAGACTTTAAATACTTTAGGCCTGGATCTTCCTCTTCTTTCCTAGAAACAACATGAAAGGACATTAATACCTTCCTGAGATCAGTGGTGGTAATCCTTTTACCATCTCCTTTGTGCCCTATCCATGACATTACATTTGAAGATGAAAAAAAAAAAAAAGAAATAAAGCATACAGTGTTTGTAGTTCATTCTCTCCATTCATGAGATAGAGGGACAAAAGGTTGATTGGGTGATTTATGATCCCATAAAATCAAAGATGTTTTCTCTTCAATTTTATTTTATTTTTTTCAGAAGAAAGCTGTACAACATAACAGGATTTTCTATTACTTTAGTTTATCTAATTATTATTAAGAAAAGTCAAGGATGGATACATGTAGGCCAGAGTCAAATACTGATACCGCTCTAAATATCACCCAAGAAAGTCTTGTGAGTGAAATTCTGACCTCATGGAAGTCAAAACTGCTGTGGTCTTCTGTAGGATTAGGATTTCACTGCATGTTACTGTGTTGATCAAAGCATTTTTTGAGCTAGATTATCCTGTCGATGCTGCAGAAAGGGACTTGATCCCCTTCTATCCAAGGGGATAATTTGCATTTATTTGTTGAGTAACTCAGAAAAAGCTGGAGAAACTTGTGGCCAAGATATGTCTTTTGGTCCTTTCATTTTCTTTTTTTTTTTCCTTCTGTTTTTATTTTTAACTGCTCTTGGGAGTAGTGAGTATAGCTAAAGAGTCTAGTATAACTAAAAAATCCAGTATAACTAAAGAGACATATTTGAAAGGCCAAATGAGCACTGCTTAGGGGATGAACTGTGTGTGGCAAGTCCTGGGCTGAGGGAAGAGCGAAATGTCAGCAGGGCTAGTTGTAGGATGAGCGCGAAGACCTTGTCCTTTATCTGTGATGGTCTTGCTGATCTCATCAGCAAGGAGGCCTGGCCATGCTCTATAGGTCAACTTGCCTTCCAGGCGTATATCCTCCTGGCAAATCTGGTCATAATCCACAAATGTGCTTCTGTTTGTTAAGTTTTATTTCCAAAACACAGAAGAGTGAGAGCAATATGCCTCCAGGGAGCAATCTTGGTGTATTGTCCACTGGGATATTGTCACAGTCTTCACTTTTGCCAGGTGAAGGGCGGGAATGTCTTCTCTTGGAGGCACTGCAGGGTCTCGTGGTTGGATCTCTGGTGTTGATTCTGCCATCACTACTCTCAAATCTTCTTTGCTAAGGATTTATTTTGCTTGGGGCAAGCTCTGTACAAGACCCCTGAGTTAGAAAAAGTGCTTTCAGAGTCTTACTCTGCATTGTTTCTTGATGATCAATACGACATCTGCACTAGTAAAATTATATTTCTCATTCAAATGTGCCAGTCTTGGCAGAGGAACATTAGGTCAATATTGGAAAACATGCGGCAGAATGAGAGATGTGCTGCAGTTGTGTCACTGCAGCTTAGCCACAGGAACCATCAGCACTGGTGAGATCAAGATCCGTAAGACGCCTGGGAGAGAAGGTTTCAGACAACAAAAAAACTTTAAAATCATCAAGCTGGAAGGGGAAATTTGGCAAATTCGGACTAGAAAACTCACACTTTGAAGTGGGATGATCTGGGCACACCAGAATATTTAATTACTTTGCACTCTTTAAACAGTGATTGAATGTCCTTCTAAAATCAGATTGTTTAGCAAGAAAAGTATTTTACTCAGTTTCCCATAGGAAGCACTCTCTGCCATTCATGGTGCTGTGTTCTGTGGAAAGTCAGAGAAAATTATTAAATACATGCATTTTGCTTTATTGGGTCAAGGTATGGACAGCTTTTATTTATTTATTTATTTGTTTGTTTGTTTGTTTGTTTTTTATATGGATACTCTAACTGTTCTTAAGACTTTTTCTCTCTCAAATACTAAACATTATTTTGGTTGCACCTAAACAGTTACAAGTAGCAGGTTTGTATTAATATTGTGTTTTTAACTGAAAGTAAACCAGCAAAATGGCCATAATGCCAGAGGTAATATTAGTTTCACATGAGATAGGCTAGCAGTCAATGAGCCAAAAGCCCTTTGTAGAGATAGAAAGACTTGTTGTGAAAACACAGTGCATCTCTTCATGGCTCTTTTTGGAAATGAGCTGTGTATCTGCAGACCACTTGGAGCCCAGAAGTAAAAAGAATTAAATTTTATTCTGTTGCAACATTAGTGAAATGCAGATAATTTATTGCATATATGAGACAGGCTGGAGGCTGAGGTTCTGTAAGGGCCTTGTTTGCTAAACCCTGAGGCTGGCCAAAGTATTTGGGATTGTTTAAAAGGGGCTAAACCTGGGCCTCGAATGGCTATAAATTGCATAGACCTGTCTTTGACCCTCCTCACAATGGTCCAAATGGAGAAGTTCTGCAGAAACTCCTTGCTGCCCCTGCTTTGCTGCCCCTCATATAAATGGCTTATTAGCATTCTGCTACGCATTTGACCCCATGGAAATTTGGTCACTACTTGGGTGTCCAGTCCAACCCTTGAAAGCTGCTGTTGCGCTTGCAGACAAATCAATATTTATTACTGATCAGCCCACGTTTGCTCCTCAGACCTTCACAGAGGGCCAGTGTTGCAACAGCTTGCTCTGGCAATTCATTAATTGCCGTACAGACAGACAGTGGGTCTGGTGAGCATGAACTGGAGGAGGAGGTTGCAAACAAAATATGGGATAGATTCAGCCAGGGGATAATTTGATTTGTTTTTTTTTTTTTAATAGTTGCTGGGATGGCTGGAGACAGCCTCCCTGTGCACCAAGGCCAGAGAGCCCAGGAGCCTTTGGCATGAGAGATTTGGCGTGGTGCCTGCCCCAGGGCTGTGCTCAGCACCTTTGATTTCTGTCATCGTGAGAGCTGAGAAGGCTCAAGACTTTCCAGGAGCAGACAATATCAGCTACACCGGAGCAAACTGCATGAAGGCATCTGAGGGGCTCCCTTTTGCACAGTGCCCCTTTCATACAGCCCTGTGAGCTCAGGGTCTCCTTAGTTGCAGCCACCATTCGGCTTCAGAGCGCTGCTGGAGTTGGGCCAGGCACATATAGGGCTGCACCCCTTGCAGCTCAGGAGCTGCCCCTGTGTAGTGGACGCAGAGGCCACCGGCCTCCCTTCCTTGGTGGAGGCTGCATCAGCAACTGAGTCTGTCCCAGGGCTCATCGCGGTCTGTACCCCAAGAGCTTGGGCAAACCTGAGAATAAAAGGTGTCTAATCACGTAAGTCATCATTATACTTGCGATTAATTGCTCTGGAAGCTGAAGTTATTCAGCGCTGCCCCCGGCCTTTTTGATTCTGGGAGGCAAATCCCCATAGGCAACATGGTTGAAATCCCCTGAGGGCTTCAGCACCCCCATGGCTCATATACTGCCTTGTGCTGCACGGCTCAGGCCCTTCAAGTCACGGCGCTGTCCTGCGAAACGCAGTACCTCACTCTAACACCGAAAAACACTTAACCAAAGGGCTGCCAGGCCGCTCTTTTTCCAGCCTAAAATCCCCGCAGTTTTTTCAGCTGCCCAACCTGACAGCTGGGGAGAGTCAAGCCTGGAGGAGTGAAGCCATTCCCTCCATCATCACAGAAGTGGTGAATCTGGCAGATAAGCCCTGTGTCTCAGCTCTGAAGCCCTTTTCTGAATGCCTTGGTAGGGGAAATATGGGCAGGACAGCTGAGTGGGCTCACCCTTCAAACACTGCCAGTAGAGACTCCTCTCTGGGATGCAAATAAACATTCTTAATCAGCCCCCTAGACCTGTTTAACTCAAGGGGCTGCATGTGCAGGGAAATTGCTAACAGAGCAGTGAGCAAGTATTTCTACAGAAACTACAGCACTAGCAACAAAACCAGCAAATTGTCTTTTTTTTTTTTTTTCCCAAGATTTAGCAGGGGCTGTTGCTGCCATCTAGTGACTTGTTCTGGTTTGCTTCTTGGAGTGAAGTGGTAGGTGGGCAGCTTGAGAAGGGGGAAGCAAAGTCCACATCTGTTAGGAGAGAGTGAGCAGCATGACGAGGAGCACGGTCGTCCGTGCTGTATGGATGTCCTGCAGCAGGAGGAGCCCTGGCAGTGGCTGCGAGGGCCCGATGCACCATGCCAGCCCTGCAAGCATGCACAGCCTGTGCTCTTGGGCCAGGGAAAGGAGCAACGCAACTCACAGGAAACACTGGATGCAGCTGGGCTGGTGGTGGGACACCCCGTGAGCGCTCTGCATGGGGCTAAGCCACAGGCTACTTAAGAATGCCCCGAAAATCTGCCCTTGCCCCTCCAGTGCCTCCGTGTAGGTGCCTTGCCTCGCCTAAACCCAGCACTGCAAATGCCCCTTTTATTGTTGGCTGCAATGGAAAGAGAAAGATTGAATAGACCTGGAGACAGAGTGATCCTCTCATCCTGCAGGTGGTCCATCCGGATCAGGGCTGAGCCCTATCAGCCAGGCGCTGTGGGAGAGCGCGGGCAGCAGCTGCTGGATGAGTTTGCCGAGGCTCCGTCCTCACATCCTCGTCCTGAGCACCAGGTTCACTCCACACAAAGAGCAAGCTCGGGCAGGGAGGAGCCGCTGAGGGGCATTGCTCCCTGCCAGGCAGAGAGCGGCACAGGGGAATGAGCTTTATTTCCAGATGCTGGCCGAGCAAACACCCTCCATTCATTCAAGAAAGATGCTAAATGAACTGTGAATGTCGTGCTGATAGACAGACTGCTGAGAACCTTAGTGCTGGAGGTCCAGCCCTTGGGGTGAGATTAGCCTTGATGTCCATGAGACTGCCTGGGGTGGAGTAAATATGGGACATAAATGCAGAGCCGGAGCATTATATACCTCCCTAGTTGAGGTCTTTACTCAGAAAAAGTGTGGTAGAAGTGGAAGAGAAAAATGAGCAAAATGCTTAAAGGTGGGCAATGTTTTTGTGCCAGAAGTACAGGAATGGAGTTTCAGCCAGGATAAGAGATGGTGTAGAGGAGAATCTGACAGGAAGCTGGAAAATCCTAGGTGGCCTGGTGAAGGTGAATAAGAACAAAGTGTTCACTGATGTTTGTTTGCAGAAACTGATCAAAATCAAATGAAATTATTATGTCTGAAATTTAGAGAAGGGAGTAACTTTACAAATCACATGGAATTAAATGTTAGACCTCCCTGCTGCCGAGTGTCCTGGAGACAAACACATACGTGGGGTTTGAGATCAATTAGTTGTACTGATGGGGAAAAGTTCGTGCCATTAGCGTAATGAGCTGCTCCTCGCAGCACAGCTGCTATGAAGGCATCTGTCCGCTGCTTCCTCCGGCCTGGACGCCTTGCATCTGGAAAGCTGTACTGTCATCCGCCTTGTGCCCTGCCATGGGGACATTGAGCGCAGTGTAGTCAGTGTGGCCCCGTTTCATACCCTGACTGTGCTGTAGGAGGTGGGTATCGTATGCTAGTTGCAAGGCAGGGGAGAACCAGGCCCAGAATTTTAAATAAAAGCTGCATTATTGTATAATGAGTTCAGTATTACAAGGTCACTCAGATATACCAGAGTACCATTTATCATTTTACTGCAGCATCCTAGCTTATGTGAGCCAGATAATTCTTGAAAGAATCCCGTATCCTCTTGCAGTGGTGTTTCTTGCTATTTTTTTGCAAGGGCTGATGCTAGCTACTGTGAAGTTAAGGATATTCTGGAAATATTTCCATGTTTGGTAAGTCAAGAAAGTAGAATATAAAACAAAAAATCATAAATACTACAAACCAGGTGTATGCCAAGGACTGGAGCTGTTTTCTCCCAGCAGTGCAGTACAGCCACAAATTCAAGACAACATGCAAGATTGCCTCCTACTACATGGAACAGCCATTTTGTTGTTTGAAGAATTTAGCCCCTTACATAGGTTTCTTTATGATAAGAAAAAAAAAAAGAAAATAGAAGGAGACGCAAAACAAAGCAATAAAAATAACTAAGAATGTAGATCTATTTTCAAAACTATCATAAAGAAATGAAACAGTATGGATTTCTTTTCTGTTTTGCAGTGCCATGGTTTCCCAGAAGCATCCAGGAGCTGGACAGATTTGCCAATCAGATCCTCAGCTATGGAGCTGAACTGGATGCAGACCATCCTGTAAGAAACGTTTTTAATATGTCTGTACTTATTGGGACTTCTATGCTTCAGGACAAATCTAGTAGACTGCATCTTGTATGGCGTAAGGCCAAGAAGGGTGCCTCATTTCTAGAGCTGGAGTTCACCCCAATTGCTAGTATAAGCCAGGGCAGACTAAAAGTTGCTTTAATTTAAGAAAATACCAGCAGATCTAAGCAGATCTAAAGAGTTACAGAGCCCATCAGAACATAGAGCCACCACCAGGACACCTCTGGTTTTCCTGGTTGACTCTGATATAGTAACTTCTGACTCATTCTGTGAACTACTAGCAACAAAATAAGAAGCTGCATATTATAGCTTGGAGGTAATACGAGTTTTTTTTTTTCCCTCCTTGATCACATACATATAACTGAGCTTAGTGAGTTGTTGTGTACTTGTTAAATCTGACATAATTCTTGCATGGTGGGACACAACAAAAGAAAATACCCTTGCTTCAAAAAGTTTGTGATTTAACTAGTACAGTTAGAAAGTTTTGTTTACTGGTACAGTTGATAAAAAAAATATCCTGCAGTGTTTTTCAGCTCTCCCAGATACAAGAATACTTCTGTCTCTATTCTCTTTCAAAGCAAACAACTTATTTTCATTTGTCAAAACACACTGAGTTCCATGCAGTGCAACTAAAATTGCTGTTATTAGTTTAATTGAGATAGGGTGATTATAAATAAATTGCATGCAGTGCAACAAAAATTGCTGCTATTAGTTTAATTGAGATAGGGTGATTAGTCATTCACTACCTATTCCTTAATTTGAGATGTGTTATGTATCATGTACAATGATTCATGATATTCAGAGTGATTATATTAAAAACAGAATGAAAGAAGATATATCGAGTCAATGGCCCCCTTGTGTGTCATATGCAAATAGACCAAGAGTGAATCTGAAAAAAAAAAAGGAAAAGAAACAGAAAATGGATTTTGAGAGGCGTGAAGCATCTCTGTCCCGGTTCCAAACAGTTCCTAGAATTCATTAGTTAGTAAGCAGTTTTATCCAGCAGTTTATTTACCCCAGCACACATCCTGCTAGACCTTAAAGAAAAGTCCAACAGGATGTGTGCTGGGGTAAATAAACATGACAGAGCATAGAGTGAAAGAAGAAATAAATGAAAGAAACTTGTGTTTTTTGTAGTTAAGTATTTTTTGATTTAATCATGAATAACTCTATGTCAGGTTAATCTGGGACAGCATTTTTTTAATCCATCTATGCCTAACAAACTCTTAGATCTGCGCTCTAAGTTCAGCTGTCACATGCACTTGGTTGGGTTACCCTGTTACTCAGCCCAGTTCTGCAATGTACCTCCAAGACAGGTATCTCCAAACTGCATCTGTGTCCGCTGAGTTATTGTTATTTGCGCTGTAGAAACGCCTCGTTGTTTGGAAGGACATTTCACTACTGTAGGTGGTAAAGGGCACTCCTAGCCCTGAGGAACTTATAGTCTAAGTAAAGGGCACATTAGGGCAGGAGAACAGTTATCCTGTGTGAAGATCGAGAGATTGTATTTCTTATCTCCCCAGTCATACAGATAATTAACTGTGGAGGCCAGGATGCCAATCCCAAAGACTATTCCAATTTCTGTCTAATTAAATCCCAATAAATTTGTAGTATAAATGAGACTTTTAATCTTTCTAAGTGCTTGTGTTGTTCTCCTAACACATTAAAAAACGAACACCTCTGAACATAGTTCATGCTGAAAAAACACTTACAGAGTCTGACAGAGTTCTTGAGAGTGTTTCTAAGATGGTTTAACTCTTCTAGACCAGATCAGCTATGTTAGAAACTGCAACAAGTTTCATGTAAGAAGCCACTGGTCATCTGAGTAGCAGCAGGTTGCTTTCTTGGGAGCACTTGGCCTGTAATGAAAAGGAGCCTGAGTCCCTTTCTCATAGCAAGTGGAAACATGAAGGTGACAGGGGGTGAAATGAGTTAGGAGGCTGTGCCTGGGTGACTCCTCTATTCACTCCAGTGCTCAGCTTGGGTCCTCATCAGCTTTCTGCTCCCTAGGATCCCTCCCGCTGTGTCCGAGAGAGCCTGGTGAGGGACACACTGCTCACCAGCTGTACTTACACAGCAACCGACTGTCTCTGTTTCTCTCCAGGGGTTCAAAGATCCTGTGTACCGAGCCCGGAGGAAGGAGTTTGCGGATATCGCCTACAACTACAGACAGTGAGTGTCCAGCGTACGCGCAGCAAAACAAGCCCGTGTCCCCCGACCTCCCTCCAGGCGCCCACCCTCCTGCTGATGGCTGTCCCTCCACAAGTGGCCTGCTGCTGTTGGCTTTTCTCCGGCATAGGTTTAAATCTTCCTGCTCATGCATTTATCCCCAAATTGCAGTAAAACAAAAGTAAATTGGTCCAGGCAGGCACACGTTCAAATGAGACCGTGGGTCTGGATCATCTCTCCCAACAGCACCCCTCTTGCTTTGTTGTCTAATTGAGCAGCAGATCCAGTTGCTACTGCAAAGACCTGAACATTGAATAAAGCCACTTCTGGTATTCTCCCCATTAAACCAGGACTAGGAGAAGGAGTGCCTATCAATCACATTAAAGCAGGAGCTGCATATACTATTAAAATAAGGAATAACTTGCAGTTCTGATGCTAATACAGTGCCTGATACTCTACTTTTATCATGTCTGACCCAGCTGCAATGAGCAATTTGGGCTCTTATTTCCCAAGAAAAAATGAATGGAGGTGATAAATTCAGATAGAATAGGCTTGCTTGATTACTTTTAGTAATCACATCTGGAGGAGATAAAATCCTTCTCCCAGAGCCCTTCACATGTTTATGCCAGTACTACTGGGTCTGATTCTTACAGAGATTGGTAAAAAAATGTGATAGCAAAGGCTAAGGTAACATATATTGCATAATTAGGTCTTTACTTTGTTCAAGACAACTGTTCAAGTGCTCAAGTGATGAAGAGATGGTGCCTGAGCAAAACAGCTAATAATCTAATCATAAAACATGAGACAAAGTTGAGCTGACTGATACAAAGTGGAAAAAGTCAGGAGTCTAGTTTAAGGCTAGAGAATTTTGATAAGACTTTATGGCCAAACAGAATGGATTAGTTCCCATTTATAGGTTTCCCACAGAAGATATTTCCTTCCTGCATAACTGATAGCAATCTTTGGCCTCTAGTTTGCAGACTCCTGTCAAATCTTACATATAAAACAAAAAAATGAACAAGCAAGCAAGCAAATGAGATCCAACCTGCATCAGTTAGGAAGATAAGAAAGCATTATCCAAGATGTAATGAATTAATATTTCATTTGTGATCCAGTTTCTCAGAGACATTGCAAACAGAGCTAATGGTCTGTCCAGATCTGGACCTAAAGGTCCCCAAAACACCTTCTATGTCAGATCCTTGAACTTTCCAATGAGCTCCTTCAGTGACAGAGCAAAGAGCGGAGTGTGTGAGTGCCACCGTCTGGGCTTCCTGGGCTCATGGCCACATGCTTTTCATGATCTTGAATGTTAATTTAGGAATATGTTGATGTGGCTGTAATGCTCTTGCCCTGGGTACTACACCTGGCAGAGTCACCTTTCAGGGTCTGCAGCAGGGCAGAAGAGACCAAAGGGGCATCTCCTGTGTGTGGGAATGGGTGGAAGAAGCACAGGGCAGGAGGAGGGGGACAACCAAAGCTATCAGGCTTCATGCAAAGGTACCTGGAAAGGCAAATGTTTAGCTTGTGAAGTCTGCAATCTATTGTCTCATACTTTTCTTCCCCTTATCAATTTAATCTTTTTTTTTCTGTATTCCTCTTTTCTATATAGAATCTAATTCTGTACTTTTCTTTTGTACTTAAATTGTCCTCTTTTCTACTGCTATTTGTCTCTTTCTTCTGCCTTTGCCGTTCTGCTTTTCTCCCAATACATTTTTCTTCCCAATGCTCCCTTCATTTTGTTGAATGCCTCAACTCATTCAGGCTATTCTGTCTCCTTTACTTTTAGCTTGCTTGCTCTCCCCTCTCCATTTTTCTTTGCTTTTGGCCCTGTTTATATCTAGGACTTTTTTTTTTCTTTGAAATTTGAAAGCTTTTTAAGCCATAGCTTCCTCCTCTAGCCCTGAAAGGTGGCTGAGGATTAATTAAGAGCAGCTGGTGCTATAGGAACAACGGTCCCCCAGCAGTCTCCATAATTCAAGACCATGTTTAAAGCTCCACAGATCAAGGAGGACTGATATGCAGAGGCATAAAATGACTTTGCTATAGAGGAGCTGCCCTGAGGCTCAAGTGAAAAACGAAGGGGTGGGAGATGGTGGGGTGTCATGAGAGTTTAACAATGGATCTCTGCGGCTTGGAAGATTCCAGCATTATTCCAGCAGTGATGTTAACCCTATTAAGTTACTTAAAACCCTTTGATTTTTCTAAGCTGCTGGATTCACCTATGGTCCTATCATTATTGCCAAGGAATCAGCTGTCCTCAGGAGGCTAAAATACTTTGCTTATGGTTGCCTAATGCCTGCTCACTTCAGTGTGAGCTGAGCACATGGAGGCCTGAGGATATGATCTGACCCAAAATTGATCATTAAAATTAAAGGAAGAAAATAGAGCTGGCTGAAGTCTGCATATGTAGCATGATCATGAGGTGTAGCTCAGAATTACTCTGACCAGCCCAGAAACAGTTTTCTAGAACTATTTTTATTATCAGTCATATTATAATTTATGTAAATTGTATTAGAAAAAAAAAAGAATTGCAGCAGTTGCCAAATATTTAGAAAGAGAAATGAATTTAAACCATCAGCTATTGAATATTATCATAAGATCATTTTGGTAAGAGGGATATACACAAGTTTATTTTCACCACAAGTTGGTTCATGGTCAGTATCTCAGCTGGGGTTCACTTGGACAGAGACATCCTCTCTCCAATGCCACCAGATTCTGACTAGCCCTGAGTAAAACTCCAGATGATGTTACTAATACACAGAACTTTCCTTGTCACCCTCATGCACTGTATCCATTTTCTTTCTAGTGGGCAACCTATTCCTGAAGTGACCTACACAGAGGAGGAAAAGAGAACATGGGGAACTGTTTTCAGGGAGCTGAAGAGTCTCTATCCAACTCATGCTTGTTATGAACACAACCATGTGTTTCCATTGCTGGAGAAGTACTGTGGCTACCGGGAGGATAACATCCCCCAACTTGAAGACATTTCAAAATTCTTGCAATGTAAGTTTGAAGCATCAAAAAGAACTGAGTGGAATGAAAGGATTCTGCTGTTAATGGGGGGGGGGGGGGATGTTTCCAGAGATGGAAAAGCAGTTCCTGCTTTATCACAGGCTTCCTGTGAGTACTTATCAGTGCATGTCATTTAGCCTCTGTCTCAGGTCTCTCTCTGTAAATTTTTCAAGAGTATAATGGCAGGAATGCTCACATATCTTGATGATGGTATACATGGGTAGAAATTAAATGCTGATTAACATAGGGAAAGCAAAAAAAAAAAAAAAAAGCAGTGCATAATTATTTTTCCATTATGAACTCTCCTAATAAGGTTGAATCAAACACACCAGGTGTTTCTAACATACCATCTTTCTGTCCTATCAGCCTGCACTGGCTTTCGCCTACGTCCCGTGGCAGGTTTGCTCTCCTCTCGTGACTTCTTGGCTGGGCTGGCCTTCCGAGTGTTTCACTCCACACAGTACATTCGCCATGCATCCAAACCCATGTACACACCAGAGCCGTAAGTACTTTGGCATGGGGCGTGTGGAAAGTTGCAGCAGGCGGTTATCCTGCATGTTCCTGTTTCTCCTCCCTGTTTCTCCTGATCCAACTCCCTTTATGCACAAAGCCAGGCTGAAACCTGCCTCAGTCAATGCCCAGGGAAACTGGAGCCAGCTGCAGAGTGGAAACCCTTCCCACAGCCCATGCTGTCATGCAGTGCCTGCAAGCCTTGTGCTCTGTCTCCAGCAGAGAGCTCTGAACTACATTTTTCACAGACTGGATTACACCTCTCTATCAAAGCTCCCAGGCTGACACATCATACTTCACTTTTTGGGCTTGGGCTTGGCTGTTAGAGCCCAGATTTCCTCGGCATATGTCTCCTTGAATGCCTCCTATGCAGGTCCCTATGCTTTAAATATCTTCTACAGATCTTGCCTTCCTGGGAGTATCTCATCCCTCTTCCCTGTCCCAATTCCCTGTGCCTTTTATTCTGCTTTCCTCCTTCCCTACCAAAGGGACACAAACATCTCACCAACCCCCTTCTCTGTCTTTCAAAAAAAAAAAAGCCATATTTAGCTTTCTCCCCAGATATGACTGCTCAACTGTGAACTTTAAATTGCCATAAAAACAATCCCACTTGAGGAAGGGTGAATTCCCATTTCTCAGGCTCTGGGTCTGAACAGGGCCAGAGGTGAACTCCTGATTGCCCTGTTGACACCACGGTGAATGCTCTCAGTACCCTAAGCAGTTCTGTGATCAATCAAACTATCTCCCAGCTTTTTGACATTGCCTTCAGTGTAGAGATTTTTTGGGGGCCTTTTACGATCTGGGGAAGAG
>JAUBNY010000429.1:2896191-2912679 GCA_032275445.1 Crypturellus soui | reverse complement strand
GCCTTCCCTAAGCATAGTTCAGGGTGACACTTGAGTGTCCAGTCTCTATGCTGGGGAAGCATGGAGAGCCAGGTCTGCAAAAGGCTGTAAAGCACAGCCCACATTCCCACCATAAGCTCTGCCTGTGCAGCCTCAGCTCTCACAGTTAGGTCATGAGTCCAGTTTGGTTCTACAAAGTGGTATCAATTCATGCAAAGGAATCCACACATTATTCAAATTTGTGCAGTTACTGATGCTGTACAGAGATGTAGAGTTGGGATGTTGGGATTAGATTGTGACACGAGAAAACCGTTGGAATCTGATGGCTTTCCCTCACTAGTACCTGTAGCCAGTGCCTCAGAGATGCATCTCAAACTCTTGTGTGTTCTCCTGTTTGTCCACATGTGGCTGGAGCCAGAATCACACGTGGACATCTGGGTTATGTTCATGTCTGATATGTGGGCAATCCTGTAGCAACCCTACGTGGGGCAGGCCCAAGTTAGATTCAAACAACCATGGTTAGCTTGGTTTGTTTTCCTACCCTCTCCCCATTGCTGGAGGAAGGTGGGTGGGTGAAGAACCCTTTTTTTCCCCTACAACCCATCCCTCCCTGCTTACCTGCCCTCTGCTCACCTGCGCTGTTCGCCCTGCAGCTGCTGTTGAGATCGGTGCTCCTTTGAGCTCTACGCATCTGTCTTTGAAGTGATCCCTTGTCCTCCCACCAAGGCTGGCAGGGACTCTGGTGCAGTCTGTGGGCAGGAGGCTATCGCTGCCCTGCAGTGTGGCAGTGGGTTCTGTGTCCTTGGGCCTCCACTCACTTAGGAGTGCGACCTGCCTTCTGGGCTACCACGGCTGCTGCAAAGAGTGGACTGCCCGAGGCCTGGACAAAATATTGGTCTTTGGATCCTCAGACCTGGCTCCTGGGCAAGGAATGATGGCACTGGCCATTGGGGTTGTCCATCTCCACCAGGTTATAGTTCAGGCAATCGAGTCCTCCTGAGTACTGTGTCTTCAAGCAGATGGAAAATTAGTGATGTCATGGTCTTCAGAGAGCAAAATTTGGGGGCCGTTGCTCCAACTTCCGTGGCTAAGGAAGAGTCAAGAGCGAGACAACACCAGAGAGTGTGACCCTGCCAGGATCAATGCGAGGTGCATTGGGAATCCCATCTAGATGTGGGAATACAGACCAATAGCTTTCCCTCTGGGCCTACCTGCTAGCTTTTCTCAGGGGTCCAAGTTCACCTGAACTTGGGGTAGGAAGACACAGACACACAGATCCAGGAATATGTTTCGGTATGACAAGGGATGCCCTACTCTGGCAGGTGCAGAGCTGAACTACCCCTATATCTGCCCTGTCAGCCGTAAGGAATATGGACTCTGGGTTTTTTGAGCAGATATTTTTCTAGCTGCAAAACTGTGATAAAAACAAGCTCTGCCTGATTTCCAGTAGTGGAGCTTAGCCCAGAGGCAGTGCTCAGCCCCCGTGGACCTGGGTCAGGACAGGTCAGACCCTAAGGAAAAGCTCAGCAGTCATCAGAGAATTTTGACTTTGGCTCATATCTTCTGGGCACAGTATATCTGTTACCACAGAAAGGACATCACTTAACCTGGGACTAGGAGTTGGGGAAGGACCCCTAGGAGCTGGAGCATGTCAAGCTCACAGAGCCCCCGTTGTGGGGTAAGAAGGGAGGGGAAGGAAGGACAGTCTCAGATATGGGGCAGAACAATCCGAAACAGGAAATCTAAAACCGGCTCAGGCACACTGGCTCTTCACAAAGCCCATTCCTCCTCAGTGAGGAATGGCTTTAAGACATTTTCAAACAAAGCAGGAGAGCGCTGCTTCAAAGTTACCCAGCGAAGGGAGGTTTTCTTGGGCTCTTGCGCACAACCTACGCAGGCAATTTCCCTTGATGTGTCTGGCATAGCCAACATAAATGTCCCCACATCTCCCACAGTAGGAGCCAGCTCCACTTGCTGCTGTCTGGCAGCTCTGTTCACACCACCCACATAAGCCCAGTGCAACTCTGCTCCCACCACAACTCCTGGCCATTACCCTGGAAGCTGCACTCACATCCTCAGTCAGTTTCCACTCACCAGCTGGCCATCACAATCTGCTCCCCTGACTCCCAATAAAGAATCACTTTGTGGGGATCCCAGCCCAAAAGGAAGAGGCAAAAGGAGAAGGAGATGTATTGCCCAGAGTCCTTGATCAGGTGAGACATTCTGGGCCACAATGAGGAGGACGGACGAGCCACTTTCATCCTGATCGTCACACTCCGCAATGTGAGGAAGACTGAGCTCTCTGGAGCAGCTGAAGTCTTTGAGGTACAGACCACCTGCCTGCCATTCCCTTCCTCTGCCAACCTCCTCTGTTCTACTCCTATTGCCTTCTCCTCTCCCACCATGAATCCCCCTATTTTTAACCCTTCTCTCTCTCCTTGCCTGTACTCCTGACATCTTCTGCTTGCTTTCGCTCTTCCTCATCATCCCTGTTGTGCTACCAGCAGTCCACGGAGGTTGGATGACCTCTTCAGGGAAAGGAGCGTGTACTGGAGGTAGGGAGCAGCTGGGCATAGTTGTTTAGAAGAACAGCTGTTTTGTGTGAAGGCTGTATACTCAGAGCAGATATAAGTGTAATGTTTCTTTCAAGCAGTTATGGTGACCAGCCACTGCTAAACAGCAGGCCAACATTTCAAGAATGAGTACTGCAGATTGATTGAGGGGGTAGTTAGGAGATAATAGATTTTCAGTGAGTGTTTGGCAGGGGATGCAGAGAATACAGAGAGGAGCTGTAAACTATACAGGCATTAAGAAATCTGGGCACATGAAACATCCCTACCAGGTGCTCAGTCTTATCTGGGAAAATGAATAAATCAAAAGAAAAGTATTGTATTTTTTTATGCTTATTTTGGTTGTTTGTAATAATTTAATGATTATAGTGTTATTACACATCAATAGATCTGCTTTCATTCTGCCAGGCTCTCAGAGTTACCCAGTCACTCATTTGCTATTTCTGCCCAGATGAAGCGCCAGAGTCAACAGTATCTCATCTTTCATCTCCATCTATCTCTGCCTAATTTTGCGGTGTTTAGTCTTTAGCTCTGTATTTGTATAAGCTATTTCTAATCTGGGCATTGCTAGGTCCATTGCTTCACATGCGCTTCTTGTTAAAACCTCTTTTAGCCATCTTGTAAAGATGTATTAGACGTGTGTCTAGACGTACTTGGCTTTTCAGTCCTTGGAGAAGCTTCACCATATTAACATCTGGCTCTTGCAGACCTTTGAAGCTCAGATGCATCACTTCTAAACTAGACAAGCCAAAAAACCTAAGAACTCTGCTGATGACTTGGACATTTTTGTTGAATGTGAAGTTCATAGTGCTGATGTTAGTATCCTTATCACCTCCTTAAAAAGAATAGCAGAAGACATGAAAACTAGCAGGGAAGCCAAAGGTAAGAAACATATGTATCTGATGGTGGTGTTTTGGTTCTTTTTGGAGTTTTTTTTTTCTTAGTGTTAGCTTAATAATAGTATTTTAATTAGTCTGGAAAGCAGGTGCGCATGTGCTCACATTCCTTCAGCTCGTGACTGTTTTCCCTTAAGTGGGACTATTTCCATCAGTGTGGAAAGACAGACATTTCAACTAGGCTGGGGAAGTGGGTGAGAAAAATGCTGGGACACTTTTGCAGCTAGAGGTGAGATGACAGAGAAAGACAGCAAAACAAGAAGCTCAGCAGCTGTCTGCTTATAGTGTCTTGGCTCCTGCCATTTGGATCTGATAGGACCCTTTGGAGGTAAATTGCTCCATAACTGAAAGGAGTGGAGTGCAACCAGCTGGGAGAAGGTTTCAGAGCGCAGAAGGAAGGGAGGATCACCAATAAGCCTACAGGTCCTGAGCAGATGGGGATCAGCAGAGAAGCAAGGGATGTTCTTACAGGTCCACTGCCAAGCGTGTATAAAAGATCATGAGACATTTTTCCTGTGAGAAGGTTGTGCAACTTCTAAGATTCCAGTTTAAGAATAGTATTTCCCTCTGGCAAGATGTTACAAGTGGCTGCTCCACTGCTTGGGTTGTATTTGAGCCACCTTCCTTACTGGTCAGCAGCACGGCAAATGCATATGCTAAAGACAAAGGTATTTGTCTTTTTTACTGGCAGGCGTCAGATGGCTGAGCACAGCAAAATGTTAAAGACTGTTTAGACAGTCCGGAGGAAATGAGAGGACATCAAAAAGGCATCACAGTTGATAGGGCAACTAGAGAGTGGAAGAGCTTTCTGAAGTTGGAGAGGCATTTTGGGAGTGTGCTTAGAAGAAACTGTTAATTTCAGATGTGCAGGGACTGGGATCTACCACAAAAACAAGTGGGTGTTAGAAGAGGGCTGGTTTGTTTGTTGGAGCAGGGGAGTGTTAGAGACATATTTTTCCTCATATTCCTCTCTGCCATATGGTTTGGAACAAGCATAAAACCAAACAGGCTTATTGGAGCCCATATAGCTGGCATGCAAATGGAGTTTTTTTAAAGGAACAATCCTTTGTAGGTGTGATCAGGATTCTCCTCAGAGAGTCCTAGGTCAAACTAAGGGGGAAGCTTTTGCCATTTTGAGACCAAAGGGCTCCTTCAGTCATTTCACATGGCTGTTTTTTTGGCATTCCTTGAAAGGGTCAGCAGCCCTGTACAACAACATCAATATTGTAGCCTTTGCACGCTAGCTCCTTTTAGATACAGTTTAATATGGCTAAAGCTAAATCTGACATTCAGTCCATATATGATAGATATGAGATCGGATTCAGACAACTACAAATGGAGCTTTTCTCAGCCATAACAACTGAATCTGACCTCATTATCAGTCTGACACCAGAAAGTAGCATTAACCTAGTCTCCCTTTTAATATTTTTTTTTCTTTTCAATTTTCCAGTTGTAAATATTAGGACTTAAATTAAAACTGACACTCTTTCTGTTTGTTTTAGTCATCATAAAAAAAACCCACTCCAGGGAAAGTAAACTGTTTGGAAATTGACACAGGACTTTAATAGTTTTGCTGAAAAAAAATGAAAATAAAGGTTCTATTTTTCCTCTAAGATACTTTCACTTTCAAAATTATGAAAATTTAAGACTACTTTTTACACAAGATGAAATATATTTTAAAATCTGAAAATGTAAAACAAAATATATCATGCTTTATCACACAGGACATTTCATTTGGCCTAAAATGAAATGGTTTTGTCTTTAAAAATATTTCTGATAATTAAAACTGATAGATTATAATTGCATCTTAGTCTTTGGATCATTTTTCACCCAGTTTGTCAGTTTGGTCAGTGAATTGGAACTCAGTTACCTACATATCAACTTGTTAGATAGTTATGGGTAAAGAAAGCTTGCTGCCTTCAGTACTACATTTATTTTCTCTATCTTTTAAAATTAGTTGATCCCATATCACTCAACTTCTACTTTCTCCTCAGTGCCCTACTTCCCTAGAAAAGGGACAAGTGCTACCATCTGGTCATCAAGTATGACCCCAGTCTGGACAATAGGCATCCAGTAAGTTTGAAGTCACTGTTAATTCATTTTATCTCAGAAAGAAAGTCTTTATGCAGAAAGCTGTGTATGGAAATTTGAATTAAAAACACTTAGGAAAAGTCAAAAAAGAGACTTTTCCAGTGAAACTAGGGATGGCAGAATTAATAACCTAATGGAAAATGATTATGGGCCCTGATTTACCATAGTACATGATTAACATGAAGTACATGCTGTAGTCCTTTCTATTCAATATTTTCTTGAGCATGTGTTTGCACTTCATTGTTCTGTTTTTAAAAATCTTTTATTCATTATTTCTCTCCTGATATATGCAAAGTATGTTCACTCTAAGGTAGCATGGTCCATATAACAGGAAAATTTCCTAATCTCCAGCATTTTGTCTTTCCTATATTATGACCCTTCAGTCAGTCCATATCTCCATTTTTATTTCTGTACATGGAAAGAATCTCATTTAAGGGATGACAATGAAGGTGAGCAGGATAGAGCTAGTAACTAATGAAGAGTAGGTTCTCAGATCATGCAGAAATGAAGTTGATGCTTAAATTTGCAAACATTATCCGATTGTACCAATACACCAGCAGCAGCGATTCTTGGATGTAACACTGGATGTAATGAGATTTAAGCATGAGTTGAGAAGCTTAAAATGTTCCAGTGATTTCAGTTGAGATAAGCACGTAAGGTTTAAACTGGTAATAAGTTGCAAACATTGTAGATTGCTTACACTTGACTTCTATCAAGGTATTTGAAACGAGGGTATGATATGTCTGCAAAATATCATTAGAGTGTTTGAGATGGACTTTCCCATGGTTTCAGACAGTAAGTCCTGGTTATGGCTGAATCACAAAAAAAAGGGCCTTACTGTCACTAATTTTGTGCTTGTCACCCTATCATAAACAGAAAAATATAAAGAAGGAAGTGAAAAAATAAGCTGTGGAGTCATGCTCCAGTGAGGTAAATTCTAAGCCAAAGCACTGGGAACATGTTAAAAAAGAAACAAACAACCAAAAATATTTTTCATCAAGAATTTCCACCTCTGGCATAGATGAAATATAATAATTTGGTATAAATAAAAAAAGAAGTCCAAAGGGCCATTTGTTGATTCCCAAGGTTGACCTCCGGTAATTATTTGCAAGTTTTCTGTAAAAATCACTGTAGAAGTGATATATGAAAAGGAAAATGAAACAAAACCCAGATTTGCACTGAAAAGTGTAAAGAAGAATTAGATAGGTGCCAACAGAAACTACCTGATTTTATTCCTCACCTCCTTAAGTGTCTGAATTGTGTTTAGGCCCTTTTATTTAGGTCCTTTTGTTAACCAATGCAGCATTAATGTCATTGTTCTAATCTGTTTACAAGGGAAATAAATGAAACTATTTTTTTTTTCTTTCTCACAAGCTCTGTACAATTCTGTGTGGCACAGAAGACTTTCCAGATCCACCTTCTCTTTTGAGAATGATTTATGAAACTAGAACACCCTGGAGGAGTTAATGAAAGCATACTAAGGACTGATCTAAGTCATACTAAGTCCCACTTCTCCACTGTCAAATGGAAGGTGTGAGCATCAAAGAGAGTGTTAGAAAACAGTTGTGGGCAGCATTAGCTAAACTAACGGTGGAGCAGAGTTACCAAAGTATAGAGTGAGGATATATCCACCTTGCATAGTGCAGTGCAACATAGAAATGCATAAAATAGCTTGAAACAAATTACCTCAGGTATTGGAGGTCATCTGTCTGTGGCAGGATTCAGGGCAAGGCTCAAAACAGGGAAGAGTAACAAATGCACTGATGTGCATTTAGCTCTGCAGAGATTTTGCATATGCATTTATAACCAAATGTGCAGGTTAGGATGTCCATCCTAATGGCTCCACCTCATTCTCTCATGTCTCTTTAATAGCCAAAAAAAACCCCAAATCAATAACCCTGTAGCACCATTTGCTGGGGGCATCCTGACACTTGGCTATGGCCTCTGGTGCTCCCCTGCGGAGGCAGCTGCTGTTCAGAGCACAGGGCTCCGTGCAGGGCAAGAATAAACTAAAGAGGTCATAGCATGGACACGAGTCTGAACCAATGGCTTTACCATGTGTTTTGCATGGACATGATACAGCTACTGAGAAGTAAAGATGGCATCTGAATGGACATAATATTCCTAACACATGACAAAAGTAAATATGCTCTTGGGATCCAGTTCTTCTCTCAGATTCACGCACACAATCCTCATTAACAGCAGTATAACTGGTATTATTGCTACACTTAAAATTATGTGAATAAACCTAAGGGAGAAATTTGGCTTGAAGTATGCAAAATGATTCCAGTAAATTTAGAATATTTTAGAATAATAAATATTTGTACAGTGATGCTGATCAACGCTGCTTTATGAGTTATATCTGTAACATAGTGCCAGATTTCAGATTTCACTCTTATTATGAATGATGTACAATTCAAAGGGATTTCATTCCACATGTCTGTTCATATCTAATAGCTGGAAAACCCTGCTTGAATCTCAACTTCTAGTAAATCCAGAGGGGAAAAAAAAACTTATTTAGTAAACAAGCCCTTTGAACACATACCATTGAATCCACCTTTAACACAACATGGTAAAAAAATGGGTAATAGGAGATTCAGCTGAATACCTATACTTTCTATAGATTCGGTGAAGCTTCTAATGATTTTTAACTGCTTATCACCCCTTCCTCTCCCAGAACATAGACTATCACGCAGGCATAGTGAGGTGGTGCCAAACTCAGTGCTGTTATGCCCATCTCAGTCCTGTGCTGTCATCTCCATTTTAGCATGGGAGGGAAGTGACTTAGACTCTCAGTTATTCCCCAAATGAAGACATGTTCCTAATCCAATGGGATTTTTTAGTGTGATCTTGACCGAACTTGACTGTAAGTGTAGTTATCTGCGATGTAGCTTTTACAAACAACTCAAAAATCTTCCCACCAAGCCATGCTACTTTCCTTTCTGGGCACAGTCCCAAAATTCTCTGCAAAATGTTATGGATGTAACCAAGAGCAGACTTTGGCTTACTCTCTTTATAAGGTTCAAGTTCATTTCTTCAGCAAAAGCCACCAGACTGAGGCCTAGTCATTTTGAATGTTTCTGCCAACTAGAAATCACTTTTAATGTAAAACTTTTTTTGATTTTTTTTTTAACTTAGGGCTATACAGACCCGGAGTACAGAAAACAAAGGGTTTGTTTTCTTTGTTGACTTTCTTTCAATTATAAAGCATAAGTTTAAGGCAAAAGTAAGTACATAGCAAAAGAGAAGAAAAGTAGACACTGAACTGACAGGGCTACAGGAGAAGCAGCAAAGAGGAAGAGGAGGTAAGGTCCCCCATGCAGAGAAGTTACTGACAAACAAGCAGTACATGCCTGGACAACTCTGCTAGTGAGTTTTGAAGTCATTCTCTGACATGATACTGTGTCCAGGGATGGACGCTCTGGGCACACATGGTGTTTTTGTTGCTGGATTGTTATCAGTAGAGGTAAGATCAGAAATTAAGGTCCCCTTTCTATCAAGTAGAACATGATTTTTTTTTCTTACCATAGCTTTCTGCTTTATCACCACACCGGAAGAGAGGAGAAGACACAAATATTAAAGTCTAACAATATAAAGCGGTTTAGTATGTACTCGTTTGTTGCCTCTGTCTTCATTATAGCAAATATTCATCATATAGGCAAAGGAAATAATACATGGAAATTGAACGTGAAACCCACTTTAGAAACATCATTTTTTTCCTGTCTTCCTCATAGGGAAGAACCTTTGCCTCACATTGAGTACACAGCACAAGAGACTGCAACTTGATGAGTTCATTTCTTATACTCCAGCTTCTGGGCCATGTGTGGACAGTTCCTTCATAGGATGTTGCTAATCCAGTGTTCATAGGATAGACAGGCCTTGCCTGTTCTTCTCCTCCCAGTCTTAATTCCTGTTAACTTCGATAGCATCATCCTCCAGAACTTAGGGTAGAAGAGATTTTGGAGTATTCTTCTAGAGCATTACTTTACTGTAAAAAGTTTGGTTTTTTTTGTTTTTTGTTTTTTGTTTTAGGGTGTAGGAAATGATGGGCAAGTTATTTCACATGGCTTCAGCATTTCTTCATTAGGAATTTGTTTTTCTTGAAGCTTTGCCACTCAAAAAAAACTCCAAAAATCATTCAATCCAAAATATGTTTGCAAACATTACATGAAATACGTCTTAGATTTGGAAGAAAGCAGAATTCTTATTTCATAAGCCTCTGTTTCCATTTTCTTCAGCTATTTTTTACAAATCTCAGTAAGTAGCAATAATTACATATTTGTATGATAATATAAACACAACTATTTCCAAATGTCCCAGCTAAGGTCCAAGGGTCAGGCAAGGTACCACATATGCACATAATAATAGGCGAGAGTCTGCTCAGAAAAGTTTATGATCTAAATGGAAAGACAGCCTAAAGGTGTGAGAAACGAAGAATGACGGCCATATTTATAGCTGTGGAACCGAGAAAGTGAAAGCTTACACTACTTGTCCAAAATTACACAGGAAGCTTGTGTCAAAGCCAGGAATGAAATCCATATATTGGAAGTCTTATGCCAAAACCTCAATGACAGGGCCATCCCATCTTTTTCAGTGGTTGTTTTCTCTTAAATAAGTCTACTGTGCCACAGAAATCATGAAGGGTGTTGCCCACAGTCATAGAGAAACTTTGGGTCTAACTCACCGCTGGGGTCCCTTTTTTTATTAAGCACTATTAGTAGGTTTTTACAGCATCTTTCATTTGTCAAAGATTGATGGTCAGTGTCATGTGCATGATTGCTACTACCAGCCAACAATCTTGGCATGGGATGGTGTGTGGGAATGTCATATTTAAGAAAATTTAATTTTGTGTACTTTCCTGTTTTTCTAGTTTGTTGCCAACCTCTGTCATTCCAGCCCTTCTCCACCTAGAATTAGTCCCAGTATGGTAACTCCTTTTAAAGGGATATCTGCCCATTTCCCCAAAGAGCCAGCCCCAGTAACCTAGGTTTTCTTGTTATGTAAAGCTGTTTCCAAAATTAGACTTCCCAATGGTGATCACAGCTCCCTAGGGCTGTGCCCTGAGGTCAGCTGCATTACAGCACCACTTAATTGAGCATAGTCAAATTGAACGGGAAATTTGTAGCCCAGACTAAATTCCCTTGGTGTTAACTCTGAAGAGTTGTTGGATGCCTTCAGTTTGTAGCAACATGGTTATAAAAATGAAAACTAATCAAGTGCAGAAACGTGAAAACAGAGGGTACAGATGAGCTGAGTTTCTGTTTTCAAGCAGATTTCTTGGAAGGCTCTGAAGCTAACTAGTCATAAAAGATGTTTTATGGGTAAAATATATGACAAGGAGAAAAGGAGAATCTAGGACAAAATTAGGGGTCACACCTGCCACATTTTCGTAATGAAGCTAAGCAAAGACAATTTTCTAGTCAGAATAAGGAAGTTTATCTAAATAAAGGTATTCTTTTAAGTGGCTGGTTCTGTTGGTCATTGTGAGACTTCTTTCTAAAAGTTTATAATGGCCTGAACTTCCAGGACTTATTGTTTTCTGTCTTTGGATTGACTGACCATTAAGAGTCAGCTTAATGGTCTTCTAAAAGTTTAGGCTGGAAGTAGTGTGACAATATTGCAAACACTGCACCAAATCCTCAGCCAGGGCCACTATTTTTGCCTTTTTTTTTTTTTTTTTCCTATATAAACATATATACATCCTAAATGAGAATACATCCCTAGATTCACATTATTTATTTATTGAGATAGAAAAGTCTAAGTATATATTTCATTTCATTCTACTTTACTCATGTAAAAGATGGTTCTTTACTCTGGGGCTCTTTTATAATCAAATTAGCACCTTCAAAAAGTGACATGTCCTGAGACCAGGACAAGTTAACAAATTAAACTGCCCTCTGGAGATACCTGCTTCTCTCCATTCACTATATGAATTTAGATGGATGTCTTAGAGGGACTTAGAAAGAAGGGTTGCTTAATTTTGGATGAACATTCCCATGAGCAGGACTACACAGGACTGAGACAGGACATGCATATTTTGTCAGGAATTCAATAGGGGCTCTAAAGCAAGCTCACTGCTGGTCTCTGAGACCACCTATGTTTCTGTGGGAGTCAATGTTTGGACACACAGTAGAGTGTTTTAACTTGGACAAAAGAGAACTTACGTGCAAATTCTTCAAGCAGATGTAAATAAACCTGTCTTCTCTAGACCTTAGTCTGAGGCTGAACTCTGTACTGGTTTAGAAGCTATGCAATCCCCCTGAAGTCAGTATTATTCAATGGGGAATAGACCAATACAACATTTGAACTCTAGTACTCAGTTTTTCCTAATTCTTCGGTGGAAATAGCCCAGTCTCCTGCAGCTTTTGCAATAGTGACACCAGTCACTTTTAATTTTTTCCCTACTTTTTTACTCCCCTTCTCTCTGCCCCTGGCCCATTCTGGTTCATTGCTCCCAGACTGTGTAAGATGTGCATACGAATGGAGAGAACCATTACCAGGGACTGGCTATCACCTCCATAGCAACAATAGCATCACACACACAAAAATACAATACAATAACAACAAAAGGTCATTTGTTTTAGCCAGCATTTCCAAGAATGATCTCAATTTTCATAAAACAATGTTTATAAATTTGCTAACACCCTAGGGCCATGTCTGAACAAAAATAACCATTTCTATAAGGTTCTTTGCCATTCTATTACTACTTGTTTATCTTGAAACAGATAAATATATTCCAAACCACAGTCCTGGATCCAAACATCATCAAACCTAGGAGAAGCTTGAAGCCTGTGCCCAATCTGGTTAAACATTTTTCTTCAGCTGGTCTCTTTCTTTGTAAATGGCTAAATGCTTCAAGAAATTTTCATGCCTTTCATACACATAGTTCATGCCAGGTATTTTGAACTGCAAGAGTTCAAAGAACCTCTTTGCCTGTGCAGATGTTACACTTCAGTATCAACAAAAGTATTTTCTTTTAGGAAAAGGGTACTAGGAGGCAAATATGGGTTAGGAATCAGCATGGAGAGATAGCATTTCAAGCTGTACCTTTTTTAATGCTGATTAGAGAACACCTGGCATCACTGAATAATGCTGAGAGGGCAGCCTCACCTGCCTTGTGACTCACTTTAAGCCTCTGATGTCCTTATTCCTAAGAAGGGGACATTTCTGAATTGGGATTAGAGTTCCTTTATGTTTAATGAGGCTATGTGAAGGGATAAAGCACATTTGCTGAAGAGGCTTCAGCTTTTGAAGGGAGGAAGAAACAATTTTTCTCTCTATGCCTCCCTCTACATCCAGGCACCAACTTGCAAGCACCATGTGCCATGAGTTCATTTTTTTGAGACAGTTGCCTGTGTTGGGAGTTACACCTCTCTGGGAACCCATAACTACGACAGAGAAGTACTGCTTTTACTGAGGAGAGTCACAGTGAATGGCTTTTGCTTCTCAGGAAAGAAGTCTACAGGAAGCTGAGCAACCTCTACCCTACTCATGACTGTAAGCAGTACCTGGATGCTTTCCAACAGCTGGAAAAATACTGTGGCTTCCAAGAAGACAACATACCTCAACTTCAGAATGTCTCCAGATTTTTAAAAGACCAGTAATTCTGAGCCATGCCTTATTTTAAACAAACAAACAAATAAACAGTGTAGTTTAGATAAATTAAATTTGAACGTGGCATTCAGGGGCTCAAGTAACTTGCTCCCTCTATTAAAAAGTGATACAAATAAGTTTTCTTAACCTTTCTGTTGCTGAAAATACTTTGAAGATATTGTCATCTTCAGGGAACATTAAGTCTCTGGGGAGAATTTTTTAAATGTACCTATAGTGTAAAGAAATGTAGAGCTGGGAGATGAAAAGCATCTCTAATGGGCATACCAATACCATTCCATTTAGCTGCAGGAACCTCAGGTGCCAGAACCAAAAGTGAATGGAATTAAAGCATAATGCTTCATTCTTGACATCATATAAAATCCATATTCCTCCTTTTTTTTTCTCTGTCTCTTTACTTTTTGCCTTACTTGAACCACATTTTGGTGACTTTTATTCATCCTTCTAGTTTCACTGTCCTATGTCATTACCCTATGTCATTAATGAAGTCAGAGAGAGACTTCATTAAAAGAAAAATCTTAGATAGCAGGAATTTTAGATTTATGTGTTTTATCTTCAATTATCCATCTTACTTTCATCTAAGTGAGAAGTAAGAGGGGAACTAACTGGGTTTTTTTTTCTTTTTCTCATGAAGCAGCTGATTTCACCTTATCTTGTACAGTAATTGATAGTAGGGATCTACAATCATGTGACAGAACTCATGATGCTCATCTGATTCCCAATGACATTCATATTCTCTAACTGCAACAGCTGATTTCAGAGTGGGAGAATTTAGGACAATGTAAGAGCATCCCAACATATTACTATTTCCATTGTTCATGTTGGTGGACAAGATGTTATTTCCTAAAGTCTGGGACTGCTCCCTTCTTTTGTAGAATCTTCTCTTTGCTAAATAAGTTGTCCTATGGGTGCATGTGTGGAGAAGCAGTAAAAATGATCATTTCGAACATTCTGCTAATAGTATTTGGAGAGATGTTGACAGTAGATTTCATTTCACCTGCTACAAATACAGAATGTCTAGTGTAAGCTAATTATCTAAATTACTCCTCTAATTGCACATTAGAATGATGTGCCCTGGAAAGTGTTCATTCTGTACTGGGACAGATGTCTAAGGTAAATAGAAAGAATTGCTCTCTGGAGTGCTGGTCTCACCCTCCTTAAACTGTAGATAAAGCCTAGCTATGGCTTAAAAGTTTTGTAATAGATTAAGTATAGATGGAACAAACTTAAGAACTACTTTTACAGCTAGACACCATGCAGAGAAAGTAAGAAAGTCCCAGGGCTTTAAGTCGATGTCCTCATTATTATCAATGATTCTGTCTAAGCAAAAAAAATTAACCTTTAAAAATAATTTAAAAGTACTTTTTAGGGTACTGTAAATGTTGACATTATTGCAGGATCCCTTTTTCACAGTCTCAGTCCAAATTAGAAATATTTACAAGGACTGCAAAGCTATGTTAAAGACAGTCTCATGCCAGTCATCCTCTGGATAAGGGTGGGGCTTATTAGTATTTCTTCTGCTGTATTACTAATTTGGGTGTTTTTTTTTTTTTTTTTGCTACAACCTTCAACAAGGCCAATGCTTTTGCCCTTTAAAACTTGAATTAATTATGTACTTAGGCCCTTTCTTGTGTTTTCGTGTGCATTGTTGCCTTGTCCCAGTCAAACTCTAGGTTGTGATGTGTCCCTTAACACGCCCTGGCATACAGTGGAAGTATTTTATATAGTATCTCTCACATGGAGATTTCTTCCCACTACTGGCTAGCTCTGGGTGAGCTAGCCCTGCATGTACCATCGCCAACCACTGCCTTTGATGAAGTGGACGGCAGGGATACAGAGAGAGAAGGGAGAGAAGAGAGGGAAAATGACCTCGCTATAACCAGCTCACAGACCCAGGTAATCTTCCATCTTCTCTTTCTGCAGCAATGTCTGTGAGCTCTGCTGAACAATTCCTTTTGACTTTAATCCTAAGATCTGTCTGGTGTCATCTGGTTTGGTCGTGAGGTTGGTGTTAATAGAAATTAACTGTATACTGTAAGTACCCCACAGTTACACAAAAGGAATTTAAAGAGTTAACCATGTGGCCTTCTATCATAAGTGTTTTTCTAAATGGTTAACTAGATGAACCTAGACACTTCTTTCTCTTTAGGAAGGAAGTTTGGACTTAGGCATTCATTGTCCTCCACAGCTGGAAGATATTATAGCCAGTGAACTCTAGCAAGCTCACACTACAACACACAGACCTGTACATATGAGCTTTCTTAGGCCAAGAATTAAGCCTTACAGATCACTTTAGGTCAACTGTTCAAGACCTTCTCTTCAACTCTCTTTGACTTCAGAGGTCTTTGAGTAGCATGTCCAATCATCCACACCCCCAATTCTCTACTGATTGCTCATTTTATTGTGCTGTAATAAAGCAAAAGTTCAGATTCTGCAAATACTACTTCAACAGATGACTTTTTCCTATGGTTTTTCAGGCACTTTGCCAAGGCTGTTCCATCAGCAGACTGTCTAATTCACTGACTTAAATTTAAAAAAAGGGCATCTAAGGGAGCTCAAGCTGTAATTTTCATTTCCCTCCTTTCTCTTCTGACATGGATGTTAAAACAATATAAATTTCCCTAGACTTCTTCAAAACTTCATTTCAAAACGGAGTTACTTTGCACTAAATTCTGAGCCTGAAAAGTGCACCATCTGAAAAATACATCAGACTAACACCACACTCTAAGGCAACCAGATTCTGAGCTTTTGCAGTTCCTCTGGATTGGCACGGTCCTGCACTGACAGTAAAGGAGTGCTCCCTTCATCTCCAGCCCCTGGTCAGGAAGAAGAAACAAGGAGACAGCTGATGACCTATCCCCCCCAAATCCACAAATACCACCCCCCAAATGCTTTATTTGGGGATGGAGGGGGCAATAGCTAGCTGTGTTATGGTCCCTTTATGTTGCTGTTGGTCCCCGTGCTTGCTGTTACGGCTTAGGAAGTAGATGAAGACATTGTACCCATAGATTTATTTTCTGTTGTTCAGAAATAGGCTGTTCTGTATCCATTGCTTTTGAATTAGGTTCAGCAATAGAAAACAATCATGGAAAACACTAACCATTTAGTCCATAATCCTGTCAGATAGAAACACTCCTTAAAGTCCTGTCCTCTTTGCCAGGTATTTCATTTCACTTGAATTTCTTCAAGTGCGTTTTCTTGAAGGCATTTTCTTTCTTTCTTTCTTTCTCTCCTTCTCCTTCTCTCTTTCTTTCTCTCCTTCTCTCTTTCTTTCTCTCCTTTTCTTTCTTTCTTTCTTTCTTTCTTTCTTTCTTTCTTTCTTTCTTTCTTTCTTTCTTTCT
>JAUBNY010000429.1:2844436-2868722 GCA_032275445.1 Crypturellus soui | reverse complement strand
CGTTGTGCAATGAAGACTTACCCAACTTTTACTAGTATGCTTGAGCACTTGGAAAATGTCTCATTGTACCTGCAAGGATCTTAGTAAAGACTAATTTGTCTGTCTTCTTAGGAAGTTTTTTGCAGTCTCTGCTAAATTCCCTGCTCTTCTTTCTCTTTGTTGGCCTTCAGTTGTAAGCGGACGCCCACTCTGCTGCCCACACAGCAGCTGTTCCAGTATGTGCCTTAGTAACAGCATTTAATGAAGTACTTGCCTGTCATACATGAGTTTTGATTAAGAGCAGAACACCCCAAAAAATCAAACATGGTTCTCCAGGAATTATGGACTCAGGCTGTACAGTCCCTGTTATCTTAGAATTATAGCCTAAGTCATTTACTCTGTCAAGATGTTTAGGGGCAGCTTACCGCAATATTCTACTTTCCATATATTTATTTTCCAGTATCTGATGAGATCAAACTATGGCATTGTTTCAGGATGACCCTTTTATCTATCCGTACTTCTGTATTCCCACGTGCTCTTTTAACTACCTCTTTTCTGGGCCTTAAATCTAGTTTAGGAAACTTTTATGTTTTGATATTCTGGAATTCGGGAGAATGCTTAAGTACTCCTGTAGTAGTTGTAGGTAGTGCAAAGAGCTACTCACAGACAAGGGGTAGGTTAGGAGAAGAGTGTACTGAAAACTCATTTTTGGGATATGCCTGGAGAAGCACTGAGAGGTCTTTGCATCCAGCAAAATCATGAGACTGTCCATAAAGTTGGCAGACTCTGCAGAAGCTCCTGTGGAGATCAGAAGATGCTTCAAACTGAGTGCTTCTTAAATCCTTCTTAATGGATATAATCGCAACTATTCAGGCATCTGGTAGCCCTTGGCTATGGGCTTCCTAAAGACTGTATAGCCCTGCGTATTGCTTAAAAAGCCTATTAGTATGTGGTTCATAAAAAATGCACAAGCCTGAATGTGGTATTCAGAAAAACTCTTGTGTTTCTAATATATGTAGACATTATTGTTACTGATATCTAAATTATAACCCCCCATACCTTCCAAAATGAGTACAAAGCAACCATCCTTGCCAGGGACAATAAAGAAGTAAACCAAATTTGGAGTTGCTCGGTCAAGACAGTTTTGAGTCATGACATTTCTTTAAAATAAACACTAGGAAATTATCCAAAAAATGAGATCACCCCACTTTTTAAAAATGTCTCAGTATCTCCTGAATGTTTTGCCTAATATCAGTCAAGTTTTCCAGGAAAAATGTAGACTGACGTAGAAGCTCGCCTGCGCAGTTTCAGGTGGATTGATTTTAGCTTGACAAACTCAGTACGGGATTCAGACTCATAACAACTTCCTTGCATGCTCTTGCATCAAACTTAACTGTGGAAGAAACAAGCATCTCTCCATCTTGCAATTTCTCTCAGCCAGAGCTAACAATAACTTTGCCTGTGCTACTGAACAGCTGAGCCAAAAAGCAGAAAGACAAAAGCCAAAGACAAACCAAAAAGACAAGAAACAGACAAAAGACAGTGAGAGAAAAAAAAATACACATACCCCACATACAAAACATTGCTCTGATAGCTCATATATAAGTGTTTTTGTAAAAGTTAGTTTGGACATCAGGAGATGACAGAAGCAGTAGAGATGGCAAAGCACCTAACCTGACCTGTTGTCAAGAAAAGTTAATGAAAACAGGATGAGAAAAATAAGGAAAGTTTGTAGGTTTGAAACACAGAACTCAATGTTAACACTGACAGTATGCAAACCAAGAAAATACTATGTAATTCAGCCTATAATTACATAGGAATCAAAAAAATGTTAAAGCACATTAATAAAGATATTGCAGAGTGCTTTGACTTCTGTGGGCTAAGTTCATCTATACCATCAAATATGGGAAAAATTATATATGAGTTCAGCGTGATGGTGATATGAAGGGAAAAATATTGGAAGGGAAGAGGCTGAAGTAGGAGGAAAAGGAGAAAAGGTGCAGAAATTAATAGTAGAAAGAAAAAGAAAAAAAGAGAGGCTGACTTTTGCTAACAGATGCCCAAAAAAGAGCTGTGACAGTCAGACATGACTCACAAATTTCTGTATCTAGGATTGTGGAGAAAGATGGTATTTTCTATCAGTCCTACTAATATTGCTGGAAACAAGCAAATGTGCTTTCAGAAATATGAGCTGGCCTTCAGGCCAGAGCAGAAATAATGTTTTATATACCATAAATGTTGTCTGTTCCAAGGGTATAAGCTGGAGTAATAAATATATCACTTCTCTTTTCATGAGGAATTTCCAGAATGGAAGGCCAGATATAAATTAGTTCAGTTACATCGAGTAAAGTGAATACATATCAGTTTTCATTATTTGATAAATCCCTTGAGGATCTGGCTAGCAGAGTGGTTAATCCTAATTGCTTGACAAGGAATCTTCCCAAATATAATTGTCATTTACGTACCTTTGCTTCTACTGAAGTGAGTGGACACTTTAACCATCCACTCTGGTTGGGGGCAGTGTAACATCAATCCCAGGTGCTTTGAAAATGTTATCTGGTGAAAATTCTCTCCAGTAGAGGTGAATTTTTTACTTAAATATGGAGTGATAAGGTCAATGCCTGTTTTAATTTCATCTTTTGTGCATAACTTGTTCTACTTTGAGTATTTCTTCTTAGAATTCAGACTGTGAAAAAATATTGAAAAAAAAAAAGAGGGACAGTGTGGAGGAAAGATAAGCAGAGTACAATTATCACCAGCTGCTTTACCCGTGGGTAACGGAACAGTCAAAAGGCAAAAAGCACATTCAGAAGAAGCCTTCTATGTTTTCTGATTGGCCATCTATATAGAGGGGTAGCAACATACTGTCCACCAAAAGTCAATCCTTCTCCTTTTTGTAAAGACCTCATTTTATATCGGAGCATACATAACAATCCTGCATTTCCTTCAATTTATCCTAAATTTATCACTACTGTCAATTGGAGTTTCAAAAATGAAAAGAACTTTTTGGGCTGGAGTCTTAGTCTATAAGATCTAAATCCAAGTCTATGCCTTGGAAAAGTGACCACAATTTTATGGGTAACCTATATAAATAATTAAAGTAATTGTGGTTTTACTTTGTTTAGATTGTTTGCTTCCCCTTTGCAACCCTTTAATAAGAGCAGATTTTTTACAATGATCTATTATAGTCAGGCTGGTCTCAATATACAAAATGCTGTACAAGTTGACAACCAAAATGCAGTTGCAGTTCCAAACAGCTTGGGAATGAGATAAATTCCATGTCTATCCCGCATCCTAAATGCATCCAAATTATTCTAGTATCCATATATCTATGTGGACCACTTAACTCCCTCTTGAACTCTCCTCAGTGCTTTAAAATTGCTTGTCAGCCACATGTGAAAATCTCTACCTCATGTAAAATTTGCATTCCAGAACTCTCTATCACTGGTTTCTCTCCACAGTAAGGTTTCTTCTGACCTCAGTACCCCTGGAATGATGGGACCGAGCTGCTCCTTCCTGTACATACTCAGAGCAGTGCCCATGGAGCAGAAATGCAGCCAGCCCCCAGGCTGGTTTGGGCAGGCTCTTAGCACATCAGCGTGGAGGAGGGTTATCTGAGATCACAAATGTAGCTCGGTTGCTGCTGCTGCTGGCAAGAGGGCAGATGTCAACGTTGCCTCTCCTTTTCACAGAAACATACCTGACTTTATGAAGAATAGGTTAGCAAATATTTTAATACAAATAGCAACCTCAGCAGAGCTGCCAAAGCAGGCTCCAAAGAGACTGACTTGTTTACAGTCTGGACTGGTGCCTTAAAACCTGACGTGCTTATTCAACAGAAAATTAACCCCAAAACGGGTATCATCATTACTGCAGGGAGAAGCTCCAGAAAGATAATATCCTAACTCTCTCCAGCTGAACTCAGGACACTGACCATGTTTTATCACGTCAAGTGCCCTTGTAGTCATTGAGAATAAACAAGCAAATAAAGAAGTGAGGTATATCGCATGTGACAGTTTGGGTCACTGGGATTGCAGAGATACTTGGATCTGGCCCAACCCCCTGCCTTCACTTGAATTACTACTGGAATCTAACTTCTTGCAGTGTTTTAAGAGACTAAATTGTTCTCTCCATGTACTTTGGTCATCCCAACTCAGATGTTATCTCTTCCTTTCCCACTCTAGTTCTTGGCTACGAAAAATATTCACGAAGGAGAGTGCTGAGAAGAGATTTCTTCCCAGCTGCAGAGTATCTGTGTGTGTGTGAATGTGTGTGTGTGTATGTGTGTGGACATATGCATGTGTGCATATATTTGTGATACAGTTCCAAGGAGTCTGACAAAGATTGCCTGTTAAGAGGCCACTTGCTTACCAGTGATTCTCGTGAAAATATACACTGGTATGGATTTGACTTGGAAGCAACATGGGTAATACTATATGAGCGTACACAAAATGGGACAGAGGAAATTGTCACTGTAAACATTAGGCCATGGCTGAGGATGTCAGAGGGAATGGTCACTGATTTAGAAAAGTCACTCTATAGAGGTGTTGTTATCTTTAGCTGTCAAATTTCTTGGAAGATGGAGGGAAAGGCTCGTCCCTGGAATTATTATTCAAAGGCCTCTATCACTAGAGATCCAAAGTCAGCTTTCATTGCATAATCCATCTGACTTGGGGTCTGTATCCTAAGTGGCCACATGGAAAGATGAGAGGGGAGTTGGTGCTCAGCAGCTCCAAGCAAGGATCTCCCCAGGGAGCCCCACCACAGAGGCCCTCTGTGCTCAGGCATGGCTCCGCAACCATCCATGGAGGTCAAACGCCAGGCACTAGTTTGGCAGCTTTTGGGTCAAAATAAATAAATAAACAAACAAACAGAGGGGCTTCTTTTCATGCCCATTGTGTGGTATGGAAAACTCCATTTCTTTAGGAGAATCTAACCATAGACCTCTGGATCATTCAGAAACTAAATTCATTAGATTTCAAGCAAATAATTTGTGGACCATGAGACTTTTTACTGTAACTGTGAAAAAAAAAAAGAAAAAAAAAGGATTTCTCTTCTCCTATCGACTAGTGCTACTAGGATCCGTAAGCTGTTCACCAGATGTCAATATTAAGAGACCACAGTAGTGATCTAATAGAAAAGGTAAATTTGAGGAGCTATTGCTTGAGGTGGTCAAAGGAAATTTTTGAGAAGGCAGAGAAATAGCAGCACTCCTGATGCCCATCTTGGTGAACACGTAGTTGGACAAGCAAGGTTATTGGGTCAGCAACCTCATTGCTTTTAGGTGCAGAGTCACAGACTCTGTCAAAGCAGCAGGCTGCTGTTAAGGAGGCAAAACTGGAGCAGCCTGTTACTAGCAGCTCAAGTGAAAGTTGGGAGTTAAACACATAATCCAAATATCTTTCGGTGAACCCTATAACCGCATACCCAATTCCACTGAAAGTACTTGACAGCCTTTCCCCTATAATAAGAGCTTAATAGAATGCAATACAAAGTGGAAAGTCTTCTATAGTATTCTCCAAAACCTTTTAAAGAGTTGTATCTCTTTTGTAGAATTCTCAAACTGTTTAAAAACAAAAACAGAAAAAAAGAACATTGTTCCATCTTCTGTCTGTATTTTCAGAATACTATCTGCAGAAATACATTAAAGCCAACCTTATTAAATTCCTTACAACTGTCCCACAAGGATTGTTCTTAAAGTGAAAAAGAGAAAAATACTGTCAGTTTATGCAATGTCTTTTTCACTCGTAAAAACTGAGACTATCTAGTAAGTTTAACCGTATACAAGTCTCTGGTGGTAAGAACAAGGCTGGAGGGCTTTCTCTACAAGCTTGGTTGTGCGCATGTCTGTGTACAGGTACATACCCTTGTCCCATCTCTCTCTCTACTCCTGAGAAGACAAAGGGAAACTACATTCTCTTGTCAGATTAGAGAATGAATTACACTGGAGCATTTAGGATGATTAAAAAATAAAAAATGAAACTTTTTTACAAAACTTTCTATACATTTTATGAGACTGTCTTTTGGATCTGCTTTGCTAAAAGCAGTATAATCAAGGAGAAGGATTTCCTTACTTAAAGGTCTTGTCAATTTCAAGTGGAGTAGCAAAGAACATTCTCCAGCTAATCCTTATGCCATTCCCTGCCTTTACTATGAGTACCATCTGTAAGTTTGGATTGCAGAAATAATGGGGGTCCCAGGCACAAACTTAGTGATGGTTTCCAATTTGAAACCCATTGATGGCAGTTCCCTCCTCCCTCTCTCCCTTGCAACATACATGATCTGGAACTGCATAATTTTAAATGCCTTTCTTACATCTCTCTTGCCACTCAATGCATTAATGACTCTGCATCCTCAAGCCTCTTTCCCTGCTCATGTCTGCTACAAAACCTTAGTCATGCTTGTGACCTTGAAATATCCTCCACAGCTCTCCACCTCCTCTTTAAATGATACAGACTCATCACAACCTCCTATTGGAAAATCCTGTGTATGCACCTGGCTTGATTACATCAGCTTATATGCACACTGCTGAGCTAACACATTTCTACTGCAAAAGGAAAAGGAAATGAATATTTGTCCTGTCTCCTATCTAGCAGTTGCTCTGCTGTGGTAGTTTCTTGGCATGCAATTAGAGTTATTCATAAATCTATTTTCACTATTACCTGAATTTCATGATGTAGGAGTTAGAAGAGGAAAACATTAAAAGCAAAAATTTGATGGCAGTCTCTCAAATTTGAAACTACTTCAGTTTTTGTGCTAAAGTGCGTCCTGAAAATAAAATGTTAATATGAATTTCTTCTTTTCTGCTACAAGAAGCAAACACATATTCCTGAAGGAACGTTAAGTAAAGCAAGCATTACAAGAAAGATCCAAGGCAGACACCAATTACTGTATGCTATTATTTATCAAGAATTTTGCTGGAGACATTACTTTTTTACTGTACACAGGTGAATGGTAAGAGTTTCTTAACCTGGAGATTGATCATAGAGGAAACTCTGCAGTGAGACCCAAGAATCACAGAAACGCACATGCACGGCCCCACATTTGATCTGTAACCTTGGATTTAGTGCAGGGCATACACAGTCCTTTTTCCCTCATGGGTAGTGGGCTCCTGGGTGGGAGGGATACAATAAACAACTGACAACTGCTTTGCAGTTGACAATTCAGTAAATAAAGCATGGGTTTGTCGCAGACACCAGTTAGCTGAGGGAAAGCAGACACATAGGAAAACAAGTGTTAGCAGGAATAAAATGTCTGCTCTGGATTCTTGTTCTGAACTTGACACCGGACTACCAGGAAAGTCTCTGTGGGAGAGTTTGGAAGACTTCAATTCATGTCTGGTGCAGCAAACAGCAGTTGTAAAATCTCAAGAGACAAGGGCCACCCAGAGTGTGTCAGTTTATCAACTGGACAGCTGCGGTGTGTCTACAAATGCCAAACCATAAGCATATTGGCAGAGGAAGCAGGAATTGTGGCCAGCATGCAGAGAAGTGGCTTCTGAGTTTCTAAATTGCCTGCCTCTCAGAATACATTTACAGTCCAGGCCAGGCTGTCAGCTAGGGGAAGACTACCGTGGAGCAATGAGGTGACGTGACCACCCCTCACACCTGGCTTCACCGTCTTTGCACAGACTTCTCTAATACTTGGGAATATTGTAGCACGCCATTCACCTCTGTGCCATGAGTGCGGTACCAAGAAAAGGATGCTGCAGCAGGAAAGACCTTCAGCTCTTACTGCTCCTCAGGTAGAGAAACACCCCTTCTGGGACTATGAGCAGTGTGTTGCAGGGATCCTGAAGCTGCAGTGACTTGGGCTTGATCAGATGCCCTAGGATCGTGGAGTGATATGCTAATATTACAGTCATTTTTGCACTTCTAGTAGCCTTGCCACAAAACAGAGCCTTGCGTCTTAAACACAGAAAGGTCAGTTGTTGCCGATGGCTGGATTTTCTACCCACAGTAAAGAAAAAAAGCTGGAAATCAAAACAAATGAATCACGAGAGAAAGGCAAAGAATCACGCCTTGAAGGAGGACTTGCGCTGCAGTGACAGACAATCCACGTCAGCGAAAAATGCTCAAGGGCAGCGAACAGGCAGTAGATTAACTATTGAATGACACTTCATCCAAATCACAAAGAGCATTTTTATCAGACCTTCATATACTATTTAGACTGTTATTATTATTGATGTTCTTTATAGTAATGATAGAAGCAGCATTGATATACAACATGCTCTCAGGGGATAAGCGTTATTCGTAATGAATTTCTAATGGACTTCTGGTGAATCCTAATGAATCCCATCTAATCCATTCTTAATACTTTAACTGGGGCTTGTTTTGTCTTGATTTAAACTAGCCTAATGTTTTTGTTTGAGTTCCTATACTTTCCTTGGAGAAGGAGATGCAGAAGCAAGCTGGAAATGCTTACAATTCTTCCACAACTGAGGTAGACAAAAGTGTGCCCTGAGAAGGAAGACCCTGCCCGCTAGGAGAGTACCTAAAAAAAAAAGTTGTTCAACCTAGCAAAACAAGGGCTGTGAGATGCTCTGACAATTCTCTGCAAGTTTATCAGATATAAGAGCAGGTACAAACCTAGACACCAAGATGAAATTTGAAAATGTAATGACAGTAAGAATGTCAAAGGTTGCAAACCAGCCAGGACTAAATTTAGGTTGGAAATTAGGTTTCAACCTATCAGAAGAATGAATGAGGTTGGGCTGGTAGCTTTGGTGTCCTAGTTGCTGTTTTCGCTAGTCTTTGTCCTTCATGGCTTCCTCTACCTATTGCTATTTCCACCCAGGCAAATCTGAACCAGCAGCACAAAATGGTTATCTATCTTATCTGAATGAATGATAATGTCAGAGTTCACGGTCCCCAGGAAATTATGCTCCAATTATGCTGTGCAGTAGGAGGGAGCACTTTTTGCTGTACACTACCTAGTAAAACCATTGTACAGTTGAATGGAACACATCTTATTCTGTTCTGCAACATGATATTTAGGCTGACAAAGTAATTTTTTTTTCCAGATATGGTAAAAGACCAAGTCTTAAGAAGAAAACTGCTAGGCATTTTTTTTTTTTGCAACACCAAAAAAGACCTAAAGAGAACTCGATTTTTAAGACCTAGAATTCTACAGAAGCATTGAAGACAGACTGCATGCTTCAAGGGTGTACATCATCTGGTACCTGCTTCCTGCACACCAGCTATTGAAACATTCATTCATTCTGTGCACTGCTTTCATCCCTACCACATACTGCAAAACATAATATTGAAGATTAAAAAAAAAAAAAAAAACTATCAGCTTCACTGCTTTCAATGCATCCTCTTTTACTTCTCTAAGAACCAACATCAACCTCTGCATTAGAGTTTAGGAATTTAGTTGTTTTCGGTAGCAAATCTCTATCTTTAGTCTAAATTCTGGCATAAACTCATATAAGCAGAGACTAGGGTGAGCATATTGAAATGCATTTTATTTATCTGCATAGGAACTTGCTATTTTGCTCACAGACATGGAAAATGTCATATTTAAATATTTCTCCAGTACAGTCATAAATCTCCCTTATAACTGAACGCCTGAGTCTAGCTTTCTCTTTGAACTTTATCTGGCTCTTATGGAAGTGTATTGTCTATGTTTTCTTGATTATTAGTATTTAGTTACATACTTGTAGTTTTGTTTACAGTCTGTGTTAGAAATGTCTGGGACTTTCTAAGTTTTGCTGCTTTACAAACAAAACACTGTATATACAAACATAGGTAGATAAAGGACTTCTTATGCTGAAAATATTACAGACTCATTATGCTAACCCCAAACTCAGTGAAGTCAGAGGTACTTTTTATCCAGTCCTTTATAAGGATTTTGAATTAAGCCTTCTAAAACGAGACTGGTCTGAGGCATGATCTTAAGTTCAGCTTCTATAGGGGCTTAAATCTGAAGGTTAGATTCAGGCCACACACTAGCCATAGAGAGAAGAATGGTGCTGCAACTGAGGAAGAACATCTACAAATACATAGCATCATATATAACATTATATAATTCCTTCTATTTATTCCAGATAAGGAACTTCCAAAGCAAATTTATTCTGGACTGTGGACATCTTTTCTTTTAAATAATGACAAATGAAGTCATTATGACAATGAAGTATAATGCTCCTATTTACAAAAAGTCGACGATTCTACCACAGACTCACTTTTTAGCCAGCTTTCATGCAGAAGCATGGGGAAGGCTATGTGTGACTCTAAGTACAGTGTCAGGAAGCCTTTATAGAATTATTAGTCTTAACAGAAGCCCCTGTAGATAAAGCAAATGCAAATGATCTCTCCCAGAAGTTTTGAGTGGCAAGAGATGACTCAATCTCTGGCAAAACTTCCTATGTGAGCTCCATAAAAGTAATATTTTATTAACATGATATTTGTTCCTCTTTATTCCTTTGCATAATCTAAGCTTTTGTGCTTGCACTGGATTTTGATTCACAAGTCCCTGGTCTTGCATACATGCTTAAGTATGCAAGGAGATTCTGTGATTTCATTGGAATTTTTTCATCTTCTAATTAAGGGTCTAAGGTAGGAAATTTTCTCTTGGCTTGATCAGAACTGAAAAGTTGTGTAGGGGAAGTTTGTTATCCTGCTATCCCTCCAGTACTGAAGACTTGATCAGTGAAAACCAACTTTCAACAGTCATCCAAACAGCAGAATTAGTTTAACTAGATTGTGCTTTCTAAGATTTTCCCCTAAATGTTCATTACATCTCTCGTGATTCAAAAAATAGAGCTTTTCCTGCTAACTGCAAAAGGGGATTTGGGTCCTTAATAGAGCTGTACAAAATGTAATGATTCAGTTTCTGCTGACAACGTGCAAACATAATCATCTACTTCAACAGGAATATACTTGGCCTGCATAAAATCACTGACAGTTCACGACTCACGGGACTGGCATCCTAATGTAACAAACAGGAAACTCTCAGACCTGCCCATTCCCAGTCCAGATAGCAGGGCAGGCAGTAACTCCCAGGCTCTGGGGAACCCCCACTTCTGAAAATGTCAGCAGTAGTCATCGGTCCTGTCCCAAGACTTGGCTTTAAGGACAGAACATTCAAAGATGTCGTCTTTTTCGTCTCTAGAGTTGAAGTGTAATGGCAAACTCAAGGGAACTGCTAGAGTGTGTCCCACAGGTCTGACAAAGTGTTTGTGTGATGCTTCAGGAAAATAAAGAAGGAATTGCGCTGGAGTCTACTGGGTCTGGAAAGAGCTAGTGTGGAAATCCAAGAACTTTTCACTCATTAGGGCATTGTTCAAAACCAGCAAAGAGAAGGTAAATGGGATGTAGCGCCATTTATTATATACTGCATCAATAGCAAAGGCCTGGGAAGCAAGCCAGTTACACAGGAGAGTTGTCCTCTAATCTGTATATTCAATATGCTTTCTCCCCCTGAAATCTGTACAATTTCTATAGGGAGGTTACATTTTCACTTTCTCTTCTGCTGGCCATAATCAAATATTATAGTGCCAGACATGATTGCTGGCCACAAAAGGATCTCGAGTATATTCATAAAGTTCATGGATACTATTGCTTGCACACAGAAAACCAAAAGGGGGAAAAATCCTATCAACAGCACTGGAGAAATCAAATTCTCAAAGGTCAGCATCTCTGCAAACCCTATTTTACCATAGCTTTGAAAAGGACTGTAACACAAATCACTAGTGTTTGCCAGAGACAACCTGCCTTATTACCCATAGCGAAGCCTGCTGGGAAATGTTGTATAAACTCTGCTGCCTTACTGAGGTAAGTGACTTGTTATCCATTCTGACATAAAGAAGGTGGGAGTGATCCTCTAGGGAAGGGCTCTAGAAAACAGGCTGAACACGCCGGGCAGAAGGAACTCGAGGACCAGCCCAGCCTAGGGAATTGGTATGTGAAATGATGGTTGATGCACCAATAGCAAAAGCCCAGGGTATGTGGACTCATGTGGTTCCAGACCCGAAAAACTACTCTTCTGCTCTTTCTGATCCCCTGCAACCCAACCCAGGCAATTTGAGGGCCAGTAGGGTTCTCTTTCAACATACTTGAAGCCCATCCAGCCATTGTCACATTGTCACATCCGCTTTGTAATGTGCACAGTCTTAAAGTCATCCTGTAGGAAGCAGCTGTTGTATGAAAACGGAATGGGCTTCCACCAGCAAAAAAAAAAAAAAAAAAAAGGAAAAGAAAGTGCTGTTATGGAAAACAATTGTTACTTCACCACTGAGCATGTTAAAACATTAAATACAGGAAATTGTCTCTCTCAAATCTAGTATTGTTGGATATATCAAAATATATACAGCCCTAGCAGGACACCATCTTTGATGCTCTCATTTCAGCTTAAAACTTAACTTAGACCTCCTGTGAAGGACGCAGGCAGTCCCATTTGCTTATTTTTGGAAAATGTTTTGGTATGTTTAGTGACACTGATACTAGCAGTCAGATTGACACTAGCGTGGCCTATGAGCAAGAAAATAAGGTCAGAAAAGGTTGTTCTGATGTAGACAAGTCATGCTGCCTATGACACAGCAAAACCCAAGACAGTGTGTACACACTCATCTGCATGGGTCATCAGGAAAATAAAGCGACTTGCTGAAAGCCCAAATCTAGCAGGTCTCCTGGATCATCTCATCAAAAGAATATTACTCTTAAAGTACTGCCAGTACCTTATCCTGAAATAGAGGTGTGGTTTCCAGTTCTGTCCTATAAAGCATACTTAGTTCAAAATGGTTATTTAAAACTGCCATGGAGAGAAAGCCAAAAATGGGGAGAAGTGTTAAAAACAATGTTTCTTCAAAAGGACTAAAATATGAGTAAGTAGTCCTTACAGTTCTGTTTTCATTCTTTTCTTCTGAGCACGTCATTTAGGTCTTTTCCCTGGGCATATACAGTCCTATCTCTAAGACAATAAATACACACACATATTTACATATGTATGTATGTATATATGTATGTATACACATACATGCTATGGTCATTAATTGTTCAGGAAGGAAAGAACATATCAAAACTGGATCACTTTCTAAAAGATACCATTGCAATCAAAATAAAGACACAAGGTAAAGGAATTCTGAGGGAATGCCTTATGGTTGGTGTTTTTACCAGAGGGGCTTGAAGTAAGGGTGAAAAAGATCTGAATTCAGTATAAAGAGGAGCCAAAAATCAGTCGCCACTCAAAAATCAGTCTGCTCTCACACAGAGCCAGAAACTGAGTGCAAGTTATAAGGCACTGCCTTTGCATGCAGGAGAAAGAGCATCTCTGGATCAGCCTGCATCATTCCGCAGGTATGGTTTTAGTAGGAGCAAGGTCTGAACTCCCGTGCTACTCCATAGAGAAGTCTTTCTACAAAAATGATAACACACTTACATTTAAAGAAACAAAACCAAATGTAGCTTCTGTAATTTTCAAACACTTGCTACAGGAAATCAAGTTAAATGAACATCAGTTGTTTTGGTCTGCCCTCCAGCCATTTAAAGCTGAGAATTCCTAATATTTGTTCACTGTTTCAACACGAATTGTGTGGAGAGGCTGAGACTTCAGGAACATATTACATCAAGAATCAAATAAAGGTTCATATTTCTTTACATATAACATATCAGACCAGCTCAATCTTTCTCGAATCCGATCATTATCACTTGTAAGCCAAGGGCCAAGACTGTATTAGGAAAAATAGGAATCACTTTAACCTATACTGGAAGAATAGATGTTTGTTCCAATAGACAAGCTGGCAGTCAGTCAGAAAAGCAATATATAAGACCAATCTCAGAAAAAGTTTTCTTATTCAACCACAGTACAGATTTCCTGATGAAACTGGAGTTTTGGAATGCTTGACCAGATCTCTGTGAACCTTATTAGTAAGGTTGAAATTATCATGAATTACTGTTGTACTCATTAGTGGAAGTTCTTAGAGACATTAAGTCACCTACTGGCTGACCTTCTGGAGTAGCAGATTTACATTACCCAAGACTCAAAAAATACCAATATCAGCATTTAAACAGAGAAGATTATTATATAAAGTCTGCTGAGTTAAATCAAAGGATTTAATGTATCAATCTCCAAGTCAGAGATGATTGGAAGTGTATTCACACCTGCTCCAAAAATAACAATATTGATTAAACTTCACTAAGATGAGTTTCATTTTCATGGATTTATACCAGGTTAAAGGTCACAGTGATGCCAGACGGTATGATACAACTTGAACTGCATTTTAAAAGACAGTTAGCATTGGGGGCAGGCAGATAGCCAGAGAGAGTACTGGAGTAGGGACTGGAAGCACTTCAGGCAGCAGTGCTAGTTCTTATCCTGTCGTTTTCTTACATGTAAGTGTGAAAGATGAAGGATGCTAGGGGTGAAATCTCAGCCACACTGTCAATGGCACCAGAATTTCAAACCCCCAAAAGTTCTCAGTTAAATCTCCCCTGAGGCTTTGTAAAACTTAAAGCAATGTGTCAGTTGTATAGATTTTAATGGGAAGAAGTGTACATAAATACTTGAGATATGAGGCCAGATTCATTCGAAAGAAAGTGCAATTAGTTGTTTTTCTCCCATATACCAAAAGCCCAGACAATTTCTGAGGAAGGTTGGCTTTGACCCTTGTCTCCATCTTAACCAAACATTCTAAGTGTAGCGAAGAGCACTACTCTTCACTGAGGCATCTTAACAGAGAGCATTTCAATACATAATGCAAAGCTTTCCTAATCATTTTGTATGCTTCTTTTGCTTCTCTAAAAACCTAGTGTAACTTTGTCTTTTACTTATACTAAAATAAACAAGACTCCTCTTCCCTATTGTTGGCTTTTACAATTCTGAAGCTTGAATCTTATGTGGCAATGGACTTATGAAAACAGAATGAATTGAAGTACAACTCCTATAATTCCCTAGCTTTCCAGCTATCAGGTAAATTCCTCTAGATGTGTGCTACTATTGCTTCACTATATTTTGTTCTTCATTTGTGTTGGACAATGTGAAATTTTACAGTTTGGTGTTATGCATTATGGAGAGGCTGGAAGGGAAGGTTGTTCTCTGCGCTCTTGGCCCTGAGGTTTGGCAACGACACTGTAAAATGACTTTATCCCCAAACCAGATGTTCAAGTTGTTTTAATAATATCTTATGTTTCCTCTTCAAAATAAAACAAAAACTCCCTGTATCAGAATGTTCCAGTGTTACAATTTGATTTTTGCTATCTGCATTTTGCCCACCAGATGGTAGCACTGAAATGAAATCAGAAGATTTCTTATCAAAACACTTATCAGTCACTCACAGGTTAGAAAAACTCCTTTGTGATATTTGTAGAATCTAATCACAGCTAATTCCCTAAGTCATCCCTATTCTTACTAGCTATTGCATTAGCTGATAGCAAACACAATATAAATATAAGTAAACAAAGATCTGAAATGGGCTGTCTTCCTTCATAGCTTAGGTGACTCCTAGTTGACTGGCGATATATATCCTCTTTATTCCTTTCTCTTTCATCTCCATTTCTTTTCTCATGGACTGACAGAAAGAATGGGACTTGAGAAATGTGATAGTTACTTACAATTTTAGCAGACTTTAAAACTGAAAACACAAGTTTTGTTTTTTTCTAGGAAAATCTTGTTCTTGGTTGAAAGGATCAATACTTAAGAATGATTATTTAAAGGAAAGTGTTGCAAGGATGCCACAATGAGTACCTCTTCTTAATTTATTATATAGATATGAGGCATACAAGATATAAGTTCTTGTATGAATACTTCTACCTAGAAGTCGAAGTATGCTTGTGTGTACAACTTCTCTTTAGCAAAATAGATTTTACCACATTTAGTGAGTTCTGGTTCTTGGTTTTTTGAAAGCTTCTCCACATTTTTAACATCAGTAGAGCTTTCCAAGAAGAACGATTCATTACAAAAAGCATACTTAGATTTTTTTCCCTTGACTTAATTATGATCTAGTAACTAGCTAGTCTGGATTTAAACTGCACATGCATACCCCACACTCTATAAAGAGAGCACTGCATGTATTTCCCATCAGATTCTATCCAGGCTCCTTTTGTCTTAAATCTCTTCCTTCTCAGGCTCTTGCTATACTTAACTAGCTGGTATATCATTGCTGCCTATCTTTAATCCACAGGATTATTATTTCACATTACATGGAGAAAATAAGGGTCCTGTAGAATATCCACGCTGAATCCAACCCTTGTCAACTGTTACAGGAGCAAGCCCTCATGAGCTCTCACTATGCCAGGGAAACTGGTTTGCTGCATTTCTGTAATCTTGTCTTTTTACAGGCATAGGCTGGTGGTTTGTCGTTATAGAGAACCCTTGGCATGCATCTTGTTTGGTCCTTACAGTTTTATCTCTTTTGCTTGGGTGGCCCTATCTGTAGTTCAAGTTCTCATCAATAAAACTCTTAGGGCACTAAGTCATGAGTTTTCAGACACGATCAATGTGAGTCCCTGAGGAAGGAGATTTAATGTTTATATATATATATATAAACCTTTTAGCAAATGTTTTGGTACAGGAAACTACTAATGTGTGGAAAGAGTCTTGATATTCTACCATTTTAGGTAGCTACTGGATGTATGCCAAACTTCAGAGATGAAATGAACCTAGAATAGAGCAGATTTAAAATATTCTGAACCAGTCTGAAACTGGGCAGCATTACTCTATTTCCATGTTTTTTCTTCAAACCTGACTTCATGGCATGAAAATTTGGGGTGGTTTTCAAAAAAACTGTGTAGCTTCTTTTATATTTATATATATATACATATAGAAGCCATCTAAAATACTGTTTTCACTAGGTTTTCACCCCCCAAAATTAGGTCTTTTTTTTTTTTCTGAGATTTTGTATTCATTCCAAACCTAAGCTCACAGTCAGAGTACAAAAGGTTCCTATACAACTTCTTTGTGAACTTGCTGAGTTTCATTCATTTCATGTGGTCGGAACTATCAGAATTAAGAGGAGATGGAAAGAAAGCAGAGGGACAAATGGCCCAAGGCTGTAGGCCTTCCCTGTGCGTAACTTCCATTAATTTCATGGACAGAGCCATGCATGGAGCATGTCAACATCATTCCATCCCTTTGATAGGAAGATGATGTCACTGGACAGGGACTCTGAGTTCAATTCCTGTCCCTGATGCAGGTTTCCTGTGTAGTTTTGGACAAATTGGGAAGGGAAGAAATCCAGGTCATATGGAAATTAATAGCAAAGCTTTCACTGACATGAAGTCAGGATTTCACCTTAATCTGTTTACCTTGTAGCTCCTAATCTTCCACCTGAGTTTGTTTTAGGGCATCCGTTTTTTGTCATAGTCACAGAGACTTTTCAAGTCAATGACTGTGTCATGAATTCATGTCATGAATCTCTGTGCAGCATCCAGGATCATCAGGAGCTGATATCAGGTGGGACTGCTGGGTGTTCCCTGTCATGCAGCAGACAGACAGTAATAAATGAAAAGCATATGCACTTGACCTGAACGGAAACAGATGGAGAATATAAGTCCAGAGTGTTTAGTCTGACAAGATCACAGCACTGTGCTCCGTTTTTAAACACTCCAATGTCTTATAAAAGCACAGAATCTTCCTCTATGCTCTATTCCTCTATACCTGCTAATAGAGAACAACAACGTGTAACACAATGTCTATGCTCATTGATGCAGCATGCACATTAAAAACTTGTTTTTGTTTGATATTTTATTTCAGATGGCTACCTGGACAGCCACAATAGCATCACAAACCGATTAAGCAAAATAAATTCTGTAGAATCTTCTTCAATATGTCTTGGATATGAACTAATGTTAGTAGCAGGTGAAGAGATACCTGAAAGCCATGCGCTTCCAGGTCTACCCATATCTAACCACAGATTCTCTCCACAAAATTATCTATCAGTTTATACGATCAGCATTTACACATTTCACATTAGATACATGCTGCTTCTAGACTAAGTCTCCTAACTATTCTATAGTATATACTGTATGTATATACTTTCATAAGCATAGCAATTAGAGAAAACACTAAGCAAGTGATACTGCCCACTTTCATATATAATGTTTCTCTCTAGAGCATAGAAGTGTGAGGATGGACAGAACGCCATTGTGTTACCATCTCTACAAATACAGCGCTAATTTTTCAGCATGACAGGCAATGATTTCATCTTCTGTTCTGTGTGCCTTGCTTCCTGCACTTGGAGACACAAGGTAGCATTTTTAGCAGTTCTCTAACTCTTCACATTTTACTATCTAAAAGAAATGGACCTTGTTCCAAGGTAAGGTGTATCTCCATACTCCCTTTAAAAGAGACAAAACCACATACCCCCTTTAGATTCATCCATGCTACCAAACTAAATGTGTAAGGAATATTCTCTGACACATACTGCTCTGACACCAGTCACTCACCAAAGTGGGATGACTGCATCCAAACTGCCTACTGGGAATGGCCCTCCCTGAACCACCCTTGGGAAGTGGCTGCTCTCTGACCTGGGTCAAAATTCTGCCAAGGTGCTTGCTATTGACTTAGTAGCAAAAGGTGGGACTCATCTCTCAGGCATATTCCCTGGAATCGTTTCATTCCTGACAGGTAGTGTAGCCCTTGGTTTTGATGTATGGGGCTACAGTCATATTCCTCTAGTATCAACAGCATTAACATAGATACAACTCTCTTTGCGGCATAAATATAAACAAACAGGGAAGCAAAAATAAGAGATGGGGGAAAATCAAGAAAAGGAAAAAAAGCGCAGAATGAGAAATCGCTTTTTGGCATTTCTATATTAGATTTCTTTTCACCCCCATATATTCCTCCTCACAATTCTCTTTGTTATATTTCCGACTCCTGACTTTTCCCATCTCCACATGTTTTCTGTATCCCCTACCACTTCCTCTGTGATCTTTTTCCTTGCTTCAGACATACTCAAAACTATTATTTCTGAGTCAACTTTGACATGTATTTCTCAAATCATTACTTTTTTTTCCTATGTTAAATTTCTCTGCTTTAAATTCTCTTCTCCTATATGTTTGTCCTCCTTCCTCACAACTATAAAAAGTTCCTCTGATTCTTTCTTAATCTTTCATGATTGTTTTCTTCCTTTTGCTTTTTATCTTGATGATACATATATATTTTAGAACTCTTGGATCATTCTTGGATGCCTTCTTAGTCTTGTAAGTACTCACTACTGTCTTTTGACACACATTTTATGCACCTCTTCTTTATGATTTAGGATACCACACGGATCTGTACTATCTATTTCTTAATCACAGTCCTATTCTATTGTCCGTTTACTTAGTATCCTTTGACTATTCTCCTGGACTTTCCACTACCAGTACTCAAACTAACCAGTATTTGACTAACAATGTCAAGCATGAAAGCTATTTGAAGATATGGGAAGCCAGAGAGCGTGTTTCCATCACTGTCCGTGGGTATTGTCGTATGGTATCGCGGCAAAGACAAGTGGCCAGCGTGCAGCCATCGCTTGTTGACTGGTGGGTTGGAAGATCTGGATCACTTCCACATTTGGCGTGACACTTCCCAGACCCAGTGAGGGTCTGGCGTATTCACGCCCTGACACCTGAAATGAGCTCAGGAAATTCCAGCAATATTCGTGTGTCCGTCTGTGGAAGTCTGCTTCAGATGTTCCAGTCAGTGCAACCCTGCTGTTAACATCCGTGTTTCATTTGCTTTCAGGCCATATATTTGATCCGTTTACTGCTTTCTCAGATTGCCCGTTACTCAACTGATTGACTCCTCTTATTTTACATAAACTAAGGTCTAAAGTCAGTAAGATATTTAAGTTTATATCTAAGGAGATCTCTGTGCTGCTGTAAGAACAGGAAAGGCAGTACAGAAAGATCTGAGGTGCCTAAGGCATTGGCAGGAGTTCAGATGCAACATCTTGGAGCACAGCGCTGACTAAACACCAAAACGTATATGCAGGCCCTTGGATTTGTTTTGTGACTTCAAATCCTGATGTCCCAGCTAGCTTTTTTTTTGAAGTAGCTCAGGCTGTACTTCATTTTATTTATTGCTATAATACACTAAGAGTTTGAAGGCAAATGCATAGCATGCATCCAATCTCTGCTGGCCAATGGCAACAGTATTAGGCAAGAATCAAGCTGTAATCAACAGCACTGGTCAACTTTGGAAAACCTATAGTCAAAATGGAGGCCCACTAGCAATCCTTAAAGGTTGTGCCCTTAAAGGGCACAATTTTCCTGACCCAAACAGGAGTAAACGGTGATATTCTGGATCTGATATACAAGAAAACTGCATAATCTGGTGGTCCTTTCTGATATTAAAAGGTATAACTGCTTGAAGAAAAGAATTTTTTTTTAAATTAACTGTATCAATACTTCTGTTTCATATGGTTTGAAACTTCTTATGCCCATTCTTTTTCTATGAATGATTAATTTTATTCATCAGACAATCTATTTGCTCTTCTACAACTTTTCAAAACTTCTCTGCTTTGGAAAACATGTAGGGCTACAAAACTTTATTTTTTTTCTCTTTACTATGCTGTAACATTTCCAAAGTTAAGAATAATTTGGAAGGTCACAAAGGAAAAGGCAAATGAAAAGGGAGGGAGGAAAACTTAGAGAGTGAATAATCCCTAGACTTTAGTCTTTACATTGCATCAAGTCAAAAGAGAAAGTAGGGTGCTGAAAGGAAAATTAAAAAAAAAGTGGAAAATAAGAGACTGGAATATTTGATTCCAATAAAATAAAAAGGAAATTCAGAAAAACTGAAAGCTTTTCCTGAAAGTTCTGGAAAAAAGTCATTTTATATTGAAATGTTTTGTTCCATTTTTTTTTTCAGTTAGCTCTAGGTAAAATATTTGAGATGAACTTTTGTTTCATTAGCTGTTTACCAACTTCAGAGCAAATCAACAAGACATAAACAAATCTTTGTATACTATCCAAATATTTCTTTGTGGGTCAAACAGCTAACATCTTTTCCTCCTAGGATTTTACCCCTCACATTTATTTTAAGAGTATTCCACAGATTTCACTTGATCTTTCTTGGGTTTTGGGCTTTTTTATTTTTTTTCTGAAACAGGGTGATAGAAAATGGGGGTGTTTTCTGTAAAAAAACTTTAAAAAAATCAAAAAAAAAATCCAAAGACTGCCAGTTTCATTTCCAGATGAATTTTCTAAGAAAAAGGTATTTCCAGCCAAACTATTCATACCATCTACATTATACATTCCTTATAATTATATAAGATAACAAATATATATAGCCAAAAAGAAAAAAAAAGAAAAAAAAGATTTTTTGTTGTACATTACATTTTCTAAGTAAAACAGTCTAGCAGCAAGCTACTGAAGAGTTTCATTTGAACTTAATTTAGGGATCAATTTTCAGTCATGCTACTGCTCTAGGCATGTCCAGTGACAGCTACTGGCTTAGCACTGTGTGTAATTTAAAAATTACAAAGTTTCTTAGAAACTATAGTGATATAGCATGCAATAGGGATGTAAGCAACAGAGGAAAGTATAATTCAGAGCAAGCCCACTGTATCCAAGGGGAAACATTTCTTTTGGAATGATGGAGGTTATACAACCTATTGACTGCATAGACTGGACACTAAGTTTTGGCAGTCTTCTTACATTCACTTTGACTTGCACTTGTTCTACACTGTTATTAAAAGTTTTGCCAAAGAAAATTTTCAAGGAACCTGGGAATCTGGGGACTGTGAGGTCCCAGCTGCCAAAGTACTGCATGCAATCCGAGTAATTTCAGGGTGGAGTTAAGTATCCTACTTATCAGGGCCTAAGATCTTATATGGTTTGCTGGCTGTTTTTACAGATATAGTCGTTTACCACATTGAAAAAAAATATATTCTCTCTGTATTCACCACTTCTTCCCACCCCCACCCTTAAACAGATTATTATTGCATGGTTATAGACTTCTTTTTTTTTCATACTAGGATTCTTTTGCCTAGAGTTGGATACAGCTTACAGGTCTTCTGGGACTGGGAACTTTGCAGGATGAGAACATATGTTGTAACTAAACAGTGCCATACTCCAGTACCCAATATGCAATGGGATTTTCTTTATGCCTGTAAAGAGCACTCTCTCTCAAGGCTGATGTTAGCGCCTTTCAGCAAAGGCATGGAGTTGCTATTTTCTTTGCCTGTGGCTAGAAACCTTTCTTGGCTCCCTAACCAGCCAGCCAGCACTTATTCTCTCAACAGTAATAATCACATCCAAATTATATTTGCTGTTAAACAACATCTCATTTCTTTCAGAAACAGGAAAAGTGAAAATATGTATAAGAAAGCCTTTATTCCTATTTACAGTGACAGGATGTGGAGTTACAATGGGTCATGAAAGAATATGGTGCAAAAAATGAAGGTTTGTTTAAGAACCTCTGCTGTTGAGATCAGACCCTGAAAAGTGCATTTTCTGCATAAAGGGTTGAATATTCCTACTGGCAATTACTATTTTTTTCGATTCATACAAAAAATCTGATCTTATCCTGACCACAAATACTTATTTATTTTGGGTTCATCCACTTAACCACCCCCATCCTTCCCCAGAAAAAGCAACAATTTCTACAGTTCTAATTCAGACTGTGTTTCTCAGATCACAGTTTCACATTGCTTTTTTTTTGGTGACAGTGCTGATTTAAGGAGTTCCTGATCCCTTCCTCCTTCCTACACCCAATCACTTCTGACCCTAAACTGAAAAATGTGGGCCCACACAATAAAAAGGCAAAGAGAACTGGGATTAGTCTTTGCTTGAGAAATGCCTAACCAACAAAACAAGTATTATGCTTCTGACTAACTCTGGGCACTGGGAAAACAGATTCATTCTGTATACCATTTTTCTCTAATGTTCTTCCCTAGACATCCACTATAGACCACAGTCAAAATCAAAACAAAAACATCAAAAAGTCACCAAATGAATGGTTATGGTCACTTCCTCTCAAAAAGAATATGTCAGAACTTTACAAAAAAAAAAAAAAAAAGCAAAGCTGATCATCAGCAAGGGGTAGCCTATGCTTTAGAAGAAATAAAACAGTATAGAACCCTTCAGTCCTGAAAAGAGACAAATGAGAGGAAAAGACATGGAAGAATTTCTATAAAAATCATGGTTGTCTTTGTTCACAGTAGAGTAACTAAAGGTGATCAAGTATTTCAGTTATGATTAATAATGTATGAATAAACTGTGGAACTCATTGCTGCAGCAGCTGCCGACAATACTTGCACAAATGAGCTCGTGAAGCGATATGATAGATTTATAAAAGGCAAATAAATCAAACTTCTACCTCAGGATTGCTAGGAAGTTATACCAATGGAAGTATCTGTCTGTATGCTATCTTTTTTATTCTTTCACTAAGTATCTGCCATTAGCCACTGCCAAAAAGACAAGACTAGGGTAGACAGATTGTGCCTTCCCCAGTATAGCAGTATTTACAGAACACTGTCTAGTTTATCTTTCCAGCTACCTAACTTCCTTCATCTCTTACACTATTCTCCTAAAATATAAGTGCTTTGGTTTACTTTGTTTGTCTAAACAAACAACCGTTTCTTCAGAAAGGTTTTTCCCATTAAAGACACAGTTGTAAGCATTAGAGTTGTTATTGATATTTCTACACTGTTAATAAAAGTAAACGTGCTATACTCAAACCTTTCTGAATTCCTCATAACCTGAAATTATTTTCTCTGTAAGGAAGAAACTGCTGCCATCTTTATTTACAAGCAGAAAGTATCTTCTAAGTTCTTCCATTTTCAAGGAAGAAAATTACTGCAAATTTAAACTAGAATGTTATGGTTTACACTTTGTTTAGTATTAGAAGTTTTCCACAAGCACCAAGGGTATACATATCAGAGAGAATAAAATTTCATTGCTCTGCAGAAGACCACATGTATGCATTCTAAAGACTAGGTTTGTTGGAAATGAATTAGATTGCCTAATAACACTGAAATAACCTTGCTCAAAAAACTGTTTTCAAATATTTTTCCAGATACATTAGGGAATAATTATGCTCATGTTACATATTCCAGTACTACTGATGTATATTTTCAATCTAAGAAGTGACAGAGGCAGAAGACCACTGAAGGCATAAAACTGGTCATTTTGTTCGAATAGGAGGCTTGCTGCATTCAAAAGAGGGTTGATCTTTCTGAGGAAGTATTATCAACTTCAGAGTGAGCAGTGACATGAACACTTACCATTAAATGCCACCAGTAGCCATCAGCCAGCGGGCACCAATAACACTAGAAAAAAAGAGTATGTAGGTTAACCATTAAAAAGGCTGTGGATTAGAAGCTGGACTAGAATTTGGAATTGCAAAGTGAATATCTCAGTCTTTGCGGGGTGGATTAGGGGAG
>JAUBNY010000429.1:2829936-2843035 GCA_032275445.1 Crypturellus soui | reverse complement strand
CTATTAGCATTTCTCCAAAAGTCAGAGCAGGGATATGTTGACATTATCTAGTGATGTCCCCCTGATCTCAGCATGTTCCATTACACTTCCAACATCTTTGCAAATTCTATGTTTAGGTAAGGATCTCCCTGCAAAGAGCCCTCATAGACCACTTCATGTTTCCTCTCATAATCATGGATATTCTAATCATGCCCTCTTCAAGCCAGAATTTCAAATTAAAGCATTTTTCTGAATTTCATGGACACTTTATGCGGTTAAAATGGTTCCTTGTATAGTAGTTTCCATTATATAGATTCCTGTGGTACATGGTCTGTTTTTACCTCAAGTGATTTATAAGCATATTCCTGAAACCACTCATAACCCAAACCAGTAACCAGAAGCTTTATTTCCCAGTATACTACTGTTCTAGCTAGACTGGTGTGTTGATATGCCCCACATTGTCTTCTTTCAGAAAGGCAGTCTCTAACCCACATAAACTTGTATCAACTTGGATTCTTTATTAAACTGGAAAAAAAAAAAAGCTCTTTTGTGGCAGTTGCCCAAATCCGTCCTCTTGTAATCATAGCAACATTCTCTATTGTCCATTAGTAATAAGCTCAGTGGAACATTTATTATAGATCAGGGATAAATTTGCTTAGAAATAGTAACATCTGTGAATCACTGGGTGGCCTTTTTCTTTTGAAGCTCTTCCACTTGTCCAATTACCTTACTTACGTTCAGTCAAATTCCTTTGTCACAACACACAAATCATAGTATGTTTCCTAAATAACCAGTCTTACTCATCCCAATTGGATATTATTTCTCACTCAATTGAAGGCTCTTTTTGCTTGGCATACATTACATAGATTTTTATAACACATCATAATTTCTGTCCCAAATAAGCACATCATCAATCATTATTTCCAGTCAAAGAGATTTTGGTATATCTGATGTGTCAGTAGAATCCTGCAGTGAAAATACTTAAACTTATCTGCCCAACTTGAAATTCCTAAGTCAAGATGCCAAAACCATCAGCTGATGGGGATGGAAAAAAAGAAAAAAAATCACCTAGGCTTGATCTTTTCAGCTCTTCTCATGGTGTAAGACATAACCTTGGAAAACTTGGCCTCCTTTGATATCCTTCTACAGTGGCCATAACATCAACTCAGTTACTTGGCATCTAAGTTCATTCAATGTACTCTAATTTTACAGATCTTTTGTTTTCTTTAACTAGACACTAAAAGGACAGTTTGCACTGCATATATGTTTTGGCAGAAAGCTAAGATCTGTTGTATTACATCCTTAATGCATCTCCCACTATTAAATACCCCATATTTTAAAAACTCTATTTATATCCCATTCAGTAGACCTACAAGTTTATTCTTCAGTGTGACACTCAATTCCAAGAAGTTTTCTGTTCCATTATTTTTTTAAATAAAAAGCAATGTCAGGTTAGCGCAAGGATGTTAATGTGACTTTTTGCCACATGGACTCATACTATTCTTACTTTTCACTTCTGTCAAGTAAGTCACTTTTCTGTCAAGTATTTCACATTTCACTTGTGCTGTTTGTAAATTGACTAGCTAGGCATTACTGATATCACAAAATAGTCTCAAAGAAAGTGGGTATATGCCAACAAAGAATAATCATACCAAAGTTGCATCACTTCACCTCATCTCAACACCCAGTACCTTTAAAACAGGATGAACAGAAATAGTTTGGGGTTACTTCTCATTCTTTTACTCTCTCCTTATTCTTTTTTTTTCTTCTTCCAGAGAAGCCCCCTTCCTTTTGCTCCCTAAATGCCCCAAAATGACACATAACCCTAAACAACTGTTCCTACTTCATTACTTATCAGGACTCTCAAGCTACCCAAAACACTTAGGCAGTCTCCTTTGCAGGGTTTCAAGACCCCAGCCAGATAAAGCTCTGGAAAATCTGGTCTGACTTCACACCTGACCCTGTTTGGAGTGGGAAGCTGGTCTGAAAACCTCACCTGCCCCCTTCCAACCCGAATAATTCTGTGATCCTCTTTCTCTCTTTTTTTTTCTTTTTTTTTTGTTTTTGACATGGCACAGGGTCAAAACGGTTTCATTGCTGAGATTACAGAAGGTCATGGATTTTGTCATGATAGCCTCCTTTTCCTGGAAGACTTCATATTCCAATCATCCTGTTAACCTTCACTTTCTTTACTCAGGATCTAGCATTACTGTCAGCTCTGTATAGTAGCAACCTAGTGGCTCATAAGGAATGTGGCCTCTGAAATGTGTTTCACAGATGTATTATTCAACAATAAACAAGTAGTGTTCTTCTACTGGTTACTAACCCACTGTTATTACTGTTATTATCACCCAGACTATAAATGAGATAACTGCTATCTTCTAAAAAAAAATCATTTCTCAGTTTTATAGTAGAGATGTCAGAAAACAAGTGGTTTGGAAGTTCCCCCCAAAAACATAAACGCATACAGTACTCTTCATGGTTAATGAAACACTCATGTATTATGGATACCAGGGCAAATCTTAACTGCTGATATCAATTTTCCAATATCCTCTGAACTCTGTATCTGTCACTTCTACACAGTCCTGCAGCCAACATCTCCCTAGGGTCTTCCGAGTGGCCTGCGAACATGTTGGCCATCTTCATACTGCTATCCTTCACCCCTGTCTCAAGAGCTTATGAAGCAATATTGCTTATGAAGCAATAATGTCAAAGTATTTTTTTGCTCAGACAAAACAGGGTGGGAGTACATCGAGAAATTCTAGACATGTTATGGTCTTCCTAATTCCTTCTTGCTAAGTGAACATGTATAAAGGTTTGTTTGCTTCTTCTACCAGCCCTTACTGACTGCTCTACCAAGCAGTCCACGTTCCATAAAGAGGTGGAAAAATTGTTATTAGTGACCAAAAGACAGAACATTAGTTAGGTTTACTCAAAATATTGTCTTGTGAAATAACTGTAGTGTTCAAACTTCATTTCTATATGCTTTCTCAAAAAAGTAAAATATCTTTCTATTTCGAAACATTCAACTGAGAAATGAACTCTAAGTGACTGCTAGAAATAAAGTCATGAAACTAAATAACTATACTCCTTCATATTTCAACAGAAAAAAAAATTCTTCCTATTATCCCTCCATCTGAAAAAATGACAATATAGAATAGCTTTTTTTGTAATACCAACAATTACTTATATAATGCTTTTAATTCAGATTTCATTAAGACCTTGACAATACCCAAAATAAAATTTTCATGGTCCAGTTTTCAAAGCAGGTGTTATACTGAGGGACTTGAACCAGCATTAGAGAAAAACTTTGAAGCTACAGAATTAGAGTCAAAAAGCTGGATTAAACATAGAGCATTACCTCAACAGCCACCAATCAAAATGACAAATCATGGGATACAAAGAAATCTTTTTAAAAATCATGCAAGTCCCCGGGACTTCACCTTATTACACATCTTTTGCATGGAACCTTATGCCTACAATATGTAATAGACATTAACACCTGATAATTAACTTCATTCTGCATTAGGTCAGGGAAGTGACATACAATCAGAGATGTAAGAGCATGGACTTAAATGCCTTGTGAAACAATGAACTTGCCTTGACTCTAGCCTCAGTGTTTATTTGTTTGTGAGTTCTTTATCTATATTCTTCCCAGAAAAAAAATCAATTTAACAACACAAATTTTGGAATGTGGTTTTGAAAAAATAAGGGATTGGTGTACTGCCAGTCATACTAACTCACAGGTGACACAGGTAATAAAGGCTTAAAATCCTTCCTCGCCTGGAACTGACATTCCTCTTAAATGTTTTTGGTCTTATGTTTCCCCTTTCACATTCAAAATTACTAGGCAGAAAACGTTCTTCATCATTCCCCTTTGCCTCAAAACAACAAGAAAGGTGAAGTACACATGAGGAAAACAACATCTAGGTGGACTGTCCCAGCATTATGGCAGGGAAGATGACATCAGTGCTCCTCTAATGAAATGCTCCTCATTAAATCATTGCAATCATAAAATGATTGCAATGATTCTGCCCCCTTTTTGGAAAAAATCTTATTTTCCTGTGTGTACTCAGATCCTGCTCCAAAGTCACTGAAATCAAGGCAAATATTTGCGTGGACTTCAGAGGACCCTGAATCAGATCTATGGCCATTTGATCTAGCTGGCATGAGGGGTGGAAGGCAGGAACAGAGTCAAGGCTCCTTGTGTTCCTCACAGCTCTTTGCCCTCTTATTGAGCCCCATTAGGTGAGGAGTCCCTGGACCACCTGCACTCAGGCCACAGGCACAGCCTGGTAGCAGAATTGGTCTGGGAATGTGGGGGTGCTGGAGAAAGAAGCTGGGGGAGGGATCAGGGAAAGGTTATTCCCCAGTGGTGCTGAGTAAGGACCGTCCTTAACACTTCCCATCTGATCACTACAGAACTATTTATAACTGTCCTTGCAGGGAAATACACAAGATATTAATGGATGCTATAGAGCAAACAGCTGAGTCACAAGGTCCCACCCTCACATTCTCCAGTACTTGAGCTCAGCCGTCTAGGAAGTGCCAGAAATTATAATGCATTTTTATAAAAGAGAGTGCTCCTATCTCTCAGACAGCTGATGTTTGTCTGCTGTTGGCTGCTGGAATCGTAGCTTTTGTCTCAATTAAGAGCAGCCACAAATATTCCCATAAACTCTCAGTCCTCATCCAACAGTGCAGTGTGAGCAGACAGATGTGTCACACACAAGAGTTAGAACAGAGACGGCAGGTGAGCCAGGGAAGTTTTGGCTGTCCTTTAATAAGGAAGACTTCTGCAGAGCCATTTAAATCTCCTCTAAAATCCACTGTACTGCAGTGACAAAAAGACTACTTTGCAACATTTGCTAGGACTAAGAAAAAAGTCCTGTTAGATGACTCTGAACAGATGGACTTAGCAACTGGAAATGCTGAAATCTACTCATTAACTCAGAGTTAAATTCTAACAACTATTGTGCAATCAAGAACGATGGCTTGAAACCTGATTTCCAAATCAAATAACCCTGTTCTCATCTCTCTGTAAATTCTGACAGCCTTGCCTAGATAACTAACTGCAGTTGTTACCAATCTCAGCCTTAATGCTCTGTGTTGCCACTTGGGTTTTCTCCCATTTTATTACATGATGCCCTTTAAAACAGTGCTTCCAAAAAGAGGTGTTAACCAATAATGTGTTTTCCAGTTACCAGTTAAATAAACAACTTTTGGTTTAATATTAACCAATTGTCATATGTTTCTCCAGGAAGAAGGGACTCTCCTCTTTCAGAAACTTAGAGAGTAAGGTTTGCGATTAAAAATATTTCCTATCCTGGTGACTACAGAACTATTTATAATTGTCCTTGTAGACAACATGTAAAATAATAATAACACAAGAACTTTTTGCAGCTCTTCCTACCCCTACCCACAGAATATTTTCTTGTACATCCCGTGATACGTTTTAATCTAATGTTTCTACAAAGTGGTTTTAGGCTGTAACTTCTAACTTTCACGAGTGATACAGCTGCAGTATGATTAGCATCAGCCCTGATACCACATCAGCCTATTTGGAAAATAGAATTGCTGTGTCCACAGCCAAAGAAGAATAAGGAAAGGAATGGGATAAGAGGAATGCCCAGAGAAAAGGGTGACAAAAATATACCCAAAATAAGTGGAAACAGAGAATCTCAGCATAAGCTGACGAAAGAAGGAAGTGACCAGACACCACTGTAACAAATACATTTCAGAATATGGTTCTTAATTTTAATTTACTGCTACAAAATGTTTTGCTTCATTTTGTTTTACCATTTTTTCCTATTTGATTCTTAAATGCAATTACAGGACAAAATTAACAGCTCTGCTTCCTAAGCAGTGTAAAGTCAGATCCAACAACACCATTACACAGTGCAAGAAAGGACTGCTTCAGGGGACTTAGGAAGCTCTGGGTATATAGGTAGGACCCCACTTTATGTGCATAAACAGGAATGTTGGATCAAGCCCATTATGAATTAGGCCTTTAGGCCTCTATTAAAGCCATAACCAATAGGTATTATAAAAATACATCTAGACTGAAAAAAAAGCAATGGTAGGACAGAAGCAGGACACAGGAAAGAGAAAATTTAGTATATTAGAAACAAAAATCATTTGGATATCTTTGAGGAATATTATATTTTGAACATCATATACAAGTCAGAATGCTGCTCAGAGCAAACAAATCATTAACTATGTCTCAGAAGGACGTAGCACAGAACTTGAAGTCCAAGAGCACAAAATTATCACCATTCCTTGTTACTACATCTCATTCACAGCCTCTAAGCTGTGATATTGGGATGCAAGAGGTCTGCATATTTTTAGATATATCTGTGACACAGAAGACCATAAGGCAGCGGCCCAGATGCAAAGGTATTTGAAGTAAACAGAGGTCCGCCACAGAGAACTGTTCTTTTCCTCTAGGGAACAGAGTTCAAAATCTCAAGCTATATCAATACTTACTTTCTTTTTCTATAATGTTAACTATGACAAGTTTCTCCTTCTCCCCCTCCTACCTAAAATACTCTTCTGAGGAGCACTTACCAAGCATGGCTGTTAACAATAAACAGAATTACCTTAAGTTACTGTCTCCAGTCTTTTGTGATTAATAATGATATTTTTGTAACATTTTTCCTAGTTGCTTTCCCACATTGTTAAATGTTAGGATGGCAAATGATAACATTTATCCTTGTAATACCCTTCTTGAAGAGTTCAGCTTCATTTATTTGGGATCTCTGCCGGACGTTTTTGAAACCAAGAGCTACCACATCTCTGTTCTTCCACCACTCATTAGCTGAGTGCATTTACAAATCCATCTCCTCATGATTTCTTTGCTTTTAATCTTATGGCACTGCCTCTCATAGGAAATTTTAGGCTGGTCACATCTGAAAGCAGAGAAAAGTAGTTTGTCACAAAGTGATATACACACTATATCACATAATGAAGCGCATTATAAAAGTCTGACAATCCATGTATTAAAAAAAAATATATGGACAGAATAAAATCATAAGACAGTTGACAACTCATTCAAACCCAGGTGACTGCCAATCACTACAAGTTAAATTAAAATTGAGTAAATTCTCACAAAAATGGTTAGCAAATGGTTGGTTCTTCAGTCACTAAACAGAGTTCAGTTTGGCTATTGATGTCTCCTTACCTCTGCACAGGTCAGCAGTAAGTGAAATCTTGGTCCTTCATCTTTTCTGTCATGTCCAGGTCCTTACGGTCAAGGGTATTTTAAGCAGAAGTGATTCCTCCCTGAAATCTGAAATAAGGATAACTGGAGGTATGTCTCAATCATTGCATGTCTGATTCCGCCATCTGAAATGGTGCAGTTTAAAAATCTGGCTCTGTCTAAAGATCCTCTTTGTCTTAACAAATTCTTTTGAAGAATGAATAAAGAGACAAGTAAAACTTGCACCATGCTTATGCAAAATGCAATCAACTAGCATCAGTGACACTGGATTCCTGAGTATTTCAAAAATGATAATTTCACAGATTTAAATTTTTAGGCCTCCAAAAAGGCAAAGCAGTTATTACATTTTAGTTTACATTTTTAAATTAGTAGTTATTTATAAAAAGTAAGTAAAGACGTTTTAAACTTTTATTTCTATTATTCAATCCAAATAGACAAAACGAAACCAAAGCAATCTCTCCCTCCCATTCCAGAGGCTTCTTTAGACCTCTGATTTGGGTGTGAGACTGCCATCTTAAAGCAAGTAGTCCTATCTCTAAATCAGAGGTCTGCAGAAGCCCAACATAGATGCCAAAGATACTCATTCTGTTGCCTTATGAACAAAGCCTACTGCAGCTGTACACCATATCAACCATAAAAGCGCTACAGGAATTCAGATATACTTTATGGACAGACACAGTTGTTGAACACTGGGCTAATTTGTTTTACAAGCCTTATCATATCAAGAAACCATCTGTCAATAGAGAACTTCAAAATGAAGACAGTCCAGAATGACATACGGCCTTAGGTCACAAGAAAGGGCCTGGATGGCCATTATGTAGTGCAAACTTTATGAGATTTTTAACTCAATAGACAGATTTTTGGCAGACTTTGGATTCAGATTTGGTATGAATACATTTTCAATATGTCATCTGCTATACCAAACATAGAAATATGTAGAGAAAAGACTGGATTTCCTGTATCATGCAAACCTAGTTTCCTGCCTTCACATGCTTTATGTCCTATCACTTTTTTTTTTTTCCACAGGCCTATTGAGAATCATCATTAAAACATGTGGTTTCCCTCCTTACCTTCTCCCTCCCACTACCCTTGTAGATAATAACAGTATAGAGAATGCCAAGGAAGCTTTCTAAGCACAGTAGGACCTCAGCAGAGAATGTGAGGCTAACAGAAATAAGCGAGCTGCCAGCAATAGTATAGAAAGGTCTGTTTTCTGGGTTTGTGGAGAAGAAGGATATGTGGTGGACTGGTCCCAAGTGAGAATGAAAATGTTCAGTTACCTGTAACAGATTATTTGGATAGTAGGCGAATTTATAGCTATAGCTCAGATTTATAGGGATGATTAGCTGGAGAGCAGTACATCATAATCACAGCTGTGCTTCTAGGCTCTGCACACATCCAGAAATAGTTTAGCTACCTTTGATGGCTCAGAACGCAAGTTAAGGAGACTTGCAGGAGCTAAACTTCTATATACTAATTTTAAAGCATCCGATCTGATGTCTGCAGAGAGTCACTCAAGTCAAATAGGTGTTTTTAAGATGGACTTAGTACAAGCCTTACCGAAAGGAAAAAGATGGTTTGTGTGTTTGTTCAGCAACCCTTGGCATACTGTATCCTGAGCAATCCTTATAAGCACAGAGTGACTGTGGGGCTCCCTGTGGTTATAGGCCCTCCTAGACGCTAAGAGGCTCTCCTAGAACTGAGTGATGGGGAGCACACAGATGGGAAATCTCAATTTTTCTGCTGCAGCCAGTCCTCGTCTGGCTGAAAAGCCCCAGTGAAGAGACACTTGTGTGTTTACTCATCCCACTTTCCAGGGCATCACCTGGTAATCATATTGACCATAGATCCCAGATCCATATTATCTTGGAGCATAGGGTCTCCTAAATGCACCCTTACTGAGTAACTGATCCTCTATCTTCGTGCTAGTGAGGCTGACAAAATAATCTCTTTTTCATTTTGTCCTCCTGAACTTTTCAGTTCAGACACAGTTCAAAAACTGCTTCCAAGACGGAGCATGTATTTATACAGCCACAAATACATAACAGTGGCCAGCTGCAAAATATATATGTGCTGGATGATTTAAGCAAATCAAAGCTAAAGATGTTCACGGGGACTTGTAGAATGATCAGAATGATCTGTCCAAACTAGGTACTTCAGAACCACACTTACAGATGTAGCCAAGTGCAGCTTACAAAAACTGACTCAAATGAAAGGATGATTCTGAGTAAGCCAAATGCCTTCTGAGCTTGCACAAAGAAAAGAGCTAAGGGTCTTCCAGTTATCTTAACACAGGCATCCAATGCCTAATGCACTTTCTCTAGATAACTCCACAGTTCAGATAGCTATGACAATAACAGGTGATCTGTGATTTTCTGGACTGGCACGTGGATGCTAAGAAGAATATCACAAGGCATCTCAAATAGCACTAGGCACTTAAGTTTAAGCAGGTGAATCATGCTTTAAGGGTCACTAGATAAAACAAAATAAAAACAGTTTTTCATTGTATAAATGTAGTCAGCAGGATGGTTGGAGAACCACAGCTTTTGGGGGCATTGCTAGGTCCTGCATGTATAAACTAGTTTGACATCCATGTCAGTGGTCATGTTAGACATATTTTTTTCTTGAGATACTAAAAATAAGAAATAGCAACAGAACTCTCAAAAGCTTTAAAATATTACAGTGTTTATATTACTTATAATAATATCAAGTATAACTAGAATTACAAACCATAACAAGAAAATCATGCCTAAAAACAAGCCATCAGCTAGCTGTATGGAATCAAAGGATTTCATTCACACAAGTATTTTGACACAGATTCATTCAATATAGGATTTTACACCAGATTCTATTCTCAAACAAGAACTGTTCTGTTCTGACACGGAGTAAGCACTGCTGTATAATACAGTCATGACCAGACCTTCTTTTGCCATCATTTTATTTAATTCCAGGAAAGTCAGTCTCAGAAGTGTCTACTGAGTTTTATATAGCTACTGAGAAGTTCAAGGGTCAGGAAGTAAACAAGAAGACACTGCTGAGACTGAGACTTTCTGTATACACTTAAGATGAGAAATGCTAAAAATGTTATGGCATATTTAACTGTTCATATATTCCTTTATTTTCTCTCTGATATATATATTGCAGTACAGTTCAAGGAAAACTAAAGAAAGGAAGGGCTGTTAAGGTACTAAGTGTTATCTAAATCTTTAGCCCAGTAGTGTTCTAGAGAAATTTCTCCAAAAGTGCACAAATCAGCAAAGAATGTTATCACTTTGGAGGAAATCAGGATAGTCTGTGAATGCAATAGACAATTATATTCCGTTTGAAAATCCTATACATTCTTATGTGAGGTTATTGTTCTCCACTTAATTCTGTAGGACTCTTTTATAAGACAATATTTTAAAATGAACTAATGAATACCTACAAATGTGTTGGTATGGTACTAGTCATATCAAAACAGCAATAATAATGAGCAGAGTTTTTGGACACATGACCAAAGGAAATTCTCAGCTGATATAAATCAACCTGAATCAATTGAGGCTGATTAATACTAGTTTAGGAACCCACTCTCAAATTCTATCTTACTGGCCCAGAAAAGATTTGAAACATTTATTTTTCTCCTGATGACTGAACACATGTGAGCCAAATTTTCTAAGGAAGGCCAGCATATGGAGTTGAAGCTGACACACTGTCTATTTGAAAAACTGAACACAATCAATTCAAGACTTTTTTTAAAAACCTAAAAGATTCAGTGGATTAACCCCCATTAACCCCAAATAGAATACATTTCACAATCTTTTTGTGCTGTGCAATTGTTGTATGTATGAATTGTATGTATACAAACATATAATGTTGTATGTATAAATTAATGGGCACTGGAGATGCTGCCCATCCTTGCTGTCCAAGATATTGCTTGGACAAGACCTGTAAGTCTTGGAAATGCCACTCACTCAATGGGAGAAGTAAAATGAAAAAATAGAACAGGTGAATTCAGGTGAATTCACTGCTACAGACAGCAAGTTCCTAGGGCCATGAAGGAGAATCTAAGGAAGGAACCTAAACTCAAAACAGAAAGGCAAAAAGAGGGACAGGCCCTGTACCCAAACACATGAGCCTAATCCATCCTAACAGTCCAGAAGTTGCCAAAGGAAGGAGATGATGAAGATGAGGTGCTGGCAAAAGGTCAGAGAATGATTTTGGAAGCAGGAATACCAGAGCATCAGATGAAAGAAAATTTAAAAGCAGTGGGAGTAAATGATTGGGTCACAGAGGGAAAAAAATGGGCTGAAGAAGAAAGGCACAGAAAAAACATCTGCAAGCAGCACCAGTGATGGGGGAGAAAAGAAGCAGGAGACACACACCCAGGTGCATCATTGCCAAACAGCCTGAAATGAAAACCAGCATCATTTGTGTGGGATTTTTTTTTCTCGCTCTTGCTCTTTAGATCAAAAGGAGAGCAGCAATGCAATCTGCTCTTTGCGCAAAGCGCTTTCAGCCAAGGGAAGGAGAGCGCACACACTGAAACATCTGCTCCAAGAAGCCACTTGAAAAATAATCTTATAATAGCATGGGGAAAACATCTGTGCAGCATGCACCAGACCACCAGTAGTGCAGCAGCGGAGAAGTAGGAAGGGGGAGGGAAGGCAGGAGGGACTGGGGGAGACAGAGTGGAATGGGATTAGGTCAGGGGCAAGTACCCCAGTGAGGGGCATGACCTCTATGCGAAGAAACTGCTCATTTGGTGTCTTTTCTCTTCAAATCCTCAGCAAGAGGCAGACAGATTTCTCACCCACTGAGCTGTGTTTATTGGCAGATATTACTCAACATGTGCAGCTTTGAAAAATCCCAAACTACAATCAATGTGTTTGAGAGGCTGCACGAAAAGCTCCCTGCTCTTGGCCTCTTCTCTATCCCTCACCCCTTCTTCTTCAGCTTGCTTTATCTCTGCTGATACTGGGACGTAAGAGCTGAAAAAACACTCACTGCTAGCTCAGGTGGGGAGAACTAGCGAAGCCAGAGCATATTTACACTTTGGGTGAATTTGACCTGCTGTATCTCCTGCAAAAGACAGGCCATTTGTTTTCACTTTCAGTCTCAAAATAGACACTGACATTCAAGAAAAAAAATCTTAAACTGTCAGAAAACATGCATTCTTAAAACTGCCTCTGTTCAAGTGTCATCAGCATGTCACCCGACCCTTCTTTTCCCCACACTGTGATGTTTTTTGCAGGAGTTTTTTAAGCAAAACAGTCAACTGTAGTCAGTCTTTGTTTGAACCCTCCTGATTCTCTAAACTAGAAAAGCCTTTAAGTATGTATGTCTTCTCACTTACAGGAAAAAGAATCAACAGGTCTAAAATTTAAAATCCTTCATCAAAATATTGGGTGATGTTAGCAGGCATATCAAATGCGACAAGGAAGTACTAGGAAGTACTGGGAAGTGAAGTAATATCTGTGCATATGTAGCCTTCTGTTTCAGTGCAGAGAGGAGAGAAAGGTCATTCTCTGCATAATCAGATTTTGCTGTGGGAAAAGTGATAGGGAAATATGAGAGTCTGAGTGGTTTTGAAGAGATATTTGTTATGCTGAAATAATTGTAAATATAAAGACACAACAAAGCTGGGCAGAAGAAACATGATGCATATTAGGAAAGAGCAAAGACTGAATAGAGCAATCCACTAATGCATGCATAGATGAGATATAAGGTAATTAGAGTACTTCTTTAGAACAGATACCTGGGCAAAATGCACACAGTTATGGATAGCAAAGTCTACCAAATTAAGCTCTTCTTTATATCAGTCAAAAGCTCTTCTTTATATCGGATAAAAATAGGAGGGACCTGCTAGAAGTTAGGAAGAGTGAGTGAGTGAGTGAGTGAGTGAGTGAGTGAGTGAGTGAGTGA
>JAUBNY010000429.1:2806462-2829836 GCA_032275445.1 Crypturellus soui | reverse complement strand
GAGTGAGTGAGTGAGTGAGTGAGTGAGTGAGTGAGTGAGTGAGTGAAAGAGAGCACGGAAGAGGGAGCCTAACCCCAGATCTCAGACCAATAAATAACTCAGTAAGTAGGCAAAGTGTGAGGAATCAGGAAACACCCAGGATTAAGACCTTCTGTTTCATGTGTGAGAAGGAATCAGTCTTCTTATCATGCCCTGCTGTTATGTTTCTGATGTAGGCATCTCTCATTTCTAGCAACTTTGGGGAGCTTTGTTGCAATGGAAAACTAGGATTTTTTAATTATTATTATTATTTTTAATCTCAAGAATTTACAATGAAGGTAGATTATTTTCTGGCCGCCTCTAACATAGAGTCATATTGACTTCACATGGTTTTGTAAGTTTAGCTTCTACATGCCCATGCAAACTAATGTATTTATCACAAGCAATGATAAAAGAAACATCATAAAAGAAGACTGTGCTCATCTGATCACATTGGCTTAAAATCATACCTTCAGTTCAACAGGTACTACTTGATATGGAGAGCATGCCTGGAATTAAAGGAAGTTTCACTCCTGTCTTTTCTTTTGTGGGCTGCAAATCCTGCGAATTGAGATCATTTCCAGATAAGGGGTGTGAGAGGGGGAGTCAGAGGAAATGAAACTGAATATATAGGCGGGGGCACACAATAAGGTCATTGTAGGTAAAGATGAACAGCTTGAATTTGACATGGCAAGTGAGAGGAAATCAATGGAGTGCTAATGTGTGGGAGGAAAGGAATATGACTTTAGCAGAAACATTTAGGGCAGATGTGAGGGCAAGAACAGAGGAACTATGGGGCCAGACAGGAGAAGCTTACAGTAACAAAAGCAAGAAATGTCTGATACACTGACAGCACCCTATTTTGGGACTTTACTCTATTCTCTACTACAGGCAAATAAAATCTTATGTAAAAATGAGCTGTTAGGTGCTAAGTGAGTTCAAAATCTTTGACAATTCCAGGACCAATTTTATGTTTCAGTTTATTATAACTATGCCATGGGTTTTCAAAGAGAATATTGTGCAAAGGCATACCTCTCCTATTCCCTAACCTCATTCCTCAGCATGGTATCAGCTGGAATGTCATCCAAGAGACTAGTATTCACAATATCCTCCCACTCATTTAATTAGTAGAAGTAGCAGAAATCCAGCTCTTTAATCCCTATCCTATTGTTTGGAAAGCGTTTTCCTAGAGTGAGTCATACAACATATTTCACCAACATTAATGTTAATGCCTATTTTTTCTAAACTTGAATGAGTTTTCTATTAATCAGCAATGGTGGCTGATATTGGCAGGCTCCTTTAACAATATCTCTACTGCAGGATGGGTTCTGGTGCCCCAGGTGTGGTTACTTGCAGGAAGAAACAAACTCCATCCCTCCTTTGGTCATCGAAAAAATTCTTACCAAAATGTGGATCCAGAAGAGAAGCCTTCAAATGTTGACAGAAACATGTTACTTTAGGAGAAATTTTGACAGAGATTCTTCTACTACATATACTACTGGTGAAATGCTACCGTATATACTTGAAAGTAGAATCTCTTATGTTGAATGTCTGCCCTTCTCAGGCAGTAACAATTTCCATCTGTTACTTTATATTCAAGTTCTTCAAGGGACTTCCAGCTCCCTTTATATTGATGTGCGACAATACCATGTCGTATGGGAGGTATAGTAATTTATATAACATATTTAATGGAAAACAGAAGCTACGCAATGCCTGTGTATCTTTGCTTGTCCAGGGCTGCCTTCCTCAAAATTCATCCATACTCTTTCCCAACAAATAGAGCAGGTGATTTGCCTGTTGGCACATATTTAGAATTGATTCTAACCTAACTAAATATTTGATGAGAATCATGGTGTTTGAAGAACCAATATCTGCTTTTATAAATTGTCAGCCTTGTGTAACTCCTACATTTTTTTCTCAACTTGGCAAAATCTGTTTTTTTATCACTATGAATTTGCGTACAGGGAACAGCAATTGAAGGAATGAATTACTGAGGATTTTTAAAAATTCCTCTTTTTGTCTCTTCAAATCCAAAGGATAAAAGTTATTTGAGCAGAACATTTTTACCACTAGCTTTCTATGACTTCTGATAATAAGTGATACAAAATGCTGTTTGTTTAACAAAAGAAGTAAGCTCTACTAGTCTATCAAACTTTCACTAGATACAGGTCTTTTTGTTTTGAAATGGTAAGTTAGAGTCCTAAAAAAAGTAGTTGTGAATGTGAAGTATTGAAGGACAATTTTGAATTGATTCACTTCTTAGACACTGATTGAACCACTTTTGAAACTTCTCAGAATATTCAGTGCTTACTCTTGAATTAAAGAGTCTGAAGTTTTGACATACATCATTTGATTGTAGAATAACAGATTAAATAAGACGGAATACAGCCTCTACTCCTTTATTATGATCACCTCATCAGTTTATGCAGCCCCTTTAAATTATCTATTAAGAGAGAATACAAACTCATCGGGAAGGGATGCAGATAGTACAAATGAACCTACTTCCATTAGGTGGCTACTGGTGTTTAAAAATGCTTGCACTACACTTTCATTGGTGCTGAGGAGAATAGGTAATGGCCTGCAAGGCTGCAATAATACCCCAGAAGTCTCACCTGTACAAGCTACCACTGAATTTACCTGCAAATTTGTGGAAAAGACTAGGATTAACACAATCCATGGGCATCCAGGTAGCTACACTCTGTAACTACCCAAAACAAGGGGGTATCATCCATACAGATTTTAAAGAACCATCCCTAGCTATGAAGGATAACTGAATATTATTTTAGAGAGTAAAAGTTGTCACGGATCAAAACTGTGCAAAGGTATGTGCTAACAGTTGAATGTTATGGACTAGCTGAGAATCCTGATCCTGAATGACCCTGCGTGAGTGTAGTCTATGGGGCCACAGAGTCTTGGAGGTTAAACAGCAAGGAAAAAGATCTGAAGACTGAATTATTTTCTTTGAACTGCCCATGCATTCTGTTATACCAAATGACAACTATCAATAAGAAAAAAAAGGCTTTCCGAGCATGGAGTCCATGCTCTGCTGATTGCCCTACTAGCATCTCATGGATTTCCACATTAGGAGATGTAGAGACTTTTCTCATGGCATTTTCTAGTTGAGGAACTGAAGAACTTGAAGATAGCAGAATCTCCAGAGTAAATACTATGGCAGAAAGGATATATGCTCCCAACATGTGTGAAGGTAGGTTGAAGCCTGAAGTCCATTCCATGAAGGAGCCAGGGAAAATAAGGGCCTAAATTATCCTGAGGCAAAAAATCTAAAAGGCCACTGGAAGCCACGTAGCTTCACTCAAACTGAAAAATCTCCTTTTCCCCGCTGTTTGCCAAGAAGGAAGATCTTGGCAACAAAAAAGTCTAGGAAAACAAAGAGAATTGCTAAGTAACTAATGAACAAACTAACAAGCAAAATGACAGAAAAATGATCACAAAGCCAAAGATATTGCAGCCTGTGATGAGAGCAGAGCTACATATGAAGCCAAAGGCAGCTGAGGCAAACCAAGGAGGAAGATGTTCAGACCACTCTTCATGACATCAGTGGAGATAATAAAAAGAAAGAGGCCATCAATGTGCTGAATGGACATTCCAAAGCCAAAAATTTTCTTGGTTTGAGAGCACAAGACATTTGGGCATCCCACAGTAGTTCTACAAATGGACCAACATTGGAAGGAGCAATATAGTGTTCCACTAGAACAGAAAAAGACTGAATTCTCACTGTAACTGAAAAAGAAAAGGCAGCCTTAAATATGGCCTCACAGTGGCTTCACCATAATTGCTAGTTCCCTGATATGTTTCTTATACAGCAGGTCTAGTAGTGACATCTGGTACTAATTTAGGGTTCATCTGCTTTACAAAAACAAACATATGAGGGGCCTCATTACAGCATGCTTGTCCCTTAACTTGGTTAAACCATGTTCCATCTTGTAAAGTAGATGTGACATAACTGTTTGCATTTTGGCCCTGAACCATTCTACAGATGTTGTAATGTTGGAGAGCCTGAAGTGGCTTAATCTGCAATGCTGGGGATCTACAAGGAAGCAACATCAGTTCCATCCCTTAAACATAGTGGCATTAACCCCTTCATGAGCCTAACACGAGGTAGCTTAATTTTGGCAATAATTTAAGCAGTGGTTATTTCAGATCAGGTCAGAAAGTTTCTTTGGGAAGTTATTTTGACCCTGCTCGTAAACACTATTGCCAATAACATACACAATTCTCAGGCAAGAGGGACATGGACATGATGATCTTTCACTTGTTCATACAGCCAGACACACACATTAATTTTCATTTAAAAAAAATGTGGGGCAAACTAGGTGCTGCATGACTTCATATAAACAGAACTTCATATAAAGTACCTGAGATGTACCCATTTGCCTCAGCAAAGAACTCGTCCCAAGCGCCTTGAGTACCAGAAAATTCATTAAGAAAATTAAATAAGAAGATTATAATAATAAGATTTTTTTTTTACCAGAAAATTAATTAAGATTTAACTTTAGGATATTTTAGTGTGTATATCCTCACTTACTGCTCCAGAGGCTGCATGCTGACAAAGCTGCTGCAGTTCCAGCTATTGCAGAAACTTCTCACGCTCTGCATGCTGTTCATTCTCATGTGGCATTCTCTTTCCCCTTTTTGCTCCAGCTACTGTTTCTCTTGCCAATAAAGATTAGCATAACCTTCAAGAAAATCTGGCAGAAGGTCACGGTCATTTTAGGGAGGAGTAAACAGAGCAAGAAAAACACAGAACGGGATTACTACAGGAGTGTAAGAGCTCTGCCCATGTCATGTTGTCAAACAGAAATGTATCACTCTTCAACTCTGTCAAAATTTTACAAAAATTCTACTTGGTACCTGAGAAGTTGTATAGTCTCAATTTCAGAACTGCATTGGACCCTAAAAATACTCACAATACATGTTGCTTACCCAGTACTGATGATCTTCCACTACTCTGCAGGGCAGGAGGAGGGGACCAGTAGAAAAAGTAAATTGGAAATAGTTGGTATGTTTCTATTTGTCATTTTAAAAATTGTACATACATCTTCTTATTCTCCATGGGATCTTTCTCTGCCTCTTAGGTAACTGGTAAAGCAGATTTTTATTTTCCTTTAAGAAATAAGAAGCTGATCATATCAGTCCAGGACTTTTTCCAAAAGACCTGGAGGGAATGAGGTTTCCATATACCAGGGCCAAAATACAGATGTTTGGCCTAAAATTGTTTTTATTATTTTTATTTTAGATTTTGGAAAAACAAGCACACAAGTCTCCACAAAAGAACACAAGTACATGTGTTCTCTCTATTACACTGGAAGAAAATGTAGCAACTCAAAAGGACAAAATGAGCAGGTCTGCTTTCTTTAAGCAGAAGTTTCAGAAATGGAAAAACCAAGCAGGCAGAAAACAAGTGTAATGAAGGGACTTTGACCCTGAAAGAATGTCTATTTTTTTCCAAAGGAACCAAGTGGTATAATAAAGGATTTTACCTTCCCTATAAATCTTGCCTTGCAGAAAACAAAGGCGTAATGATTTCAAAATGCTTCCACAGCAAGAAGCAGAACCAGGCTATGGAGCAGCCAGGACAGCAAACACAGAGAGAGGTGGAGTTTAAATAGTATACTAATATGAGAGGAAAGATCTGAACCTATGGTCCAGTGAAATCATCCTCTTTGGATCTTTTATGTACAGTTACAGGAACTCATGAGTGATTTTCACACACAGTGTCTGAGATGATAGATACTTCATCTTGATCTGGTGCTTGAACTTTAGAGTTGTTGACACAGGATAGGACAGTCTTAAATGATGAATACAAGTGAACTAATGCAGACACTGTCAGATATAAGCACAGAGGAGCTGACAGAAGTGTTTCCATCGGAATTTGCGAAATAGTGCTTATTAGCTTTGCTGTGTACATATATTTTTTTCTATAGGAACAAAGATGAGCAAGTATCATCTATTACCAGCACCAAATCTAGTATGCTTGGTATCCTGCCTGTGAAGATAAATGTTTTAGTTTACACAAAGTTCAGTTTGGTAGCGAAAATGGAAGAGAACCTGATGATACTGTAGTTCATATACTGTGCATGTGATTAGTACTAGTGAAACTTGACTGGATAATTTCTAGATTTTGGAAGATAATAGTTCATGTCTAATGTGTTTCATTAAGGGTACAGTGGAAAATCAGGTGGGATGGTAATGATATTCTGCATCAATAACCTGCTACACTATTAAAAAGTCATAAATTATTTAAGTTGACTCCCCAAAGCCTCTGGTTAAGGAAATAATTGCGTAAACTACGAATATTGAACTGGGAGGCCTCTTTAATAGACTACTACATTTCACAAAAGCATAGGCCAAGCTTCCTCTCAAAAATCTGGTTATCAAAAGTAGAACGAAAAGCTTTATTATCATGAATGTCTTTCATCCTGCAGATCATTTTCTCAGTCTACACAGACAGTAATAAAACTTGAGAAATTTCTAAAAATAATGGCTTTTTTCTTAACACAGGAGCTCCTGCATGGGATATCAAGTAACTCAGTAATATCCATTGTAAATTACTCACCATAATGGGCTTCATTATGATAAATAAGGAAGAGTTAATGGCTTATATAAAAATTAAAAAATTGAAAAATTACCTGATGAAACCAAGTTTGATTTATTTAGTGCAAACAGAATATGTCACCATCTGAAATATCATTTGCCGGGTCTTTTAAAAGCTGCAGCTATTGAGGTTTAGAAGAATAGCTGAGATCATAGTTGGGAACATACATTTAAGAGAAGAAGTGCTAAAGCAACTGGGAACTGTTCACAAACAACTTCCAGGAGGCTCAAGAAGCCAAGATTCTACAGATCCGAAGAAAGATACTTGAGCTGGAAAAGATACCTTTCATGGTGAAAGTGAGGGCAAACAATTTTAATTTAAATTTATATACATACACAAGCATACATGTGTTTTTGTAATATAAGAGTACATTTGTATGTGCATGCATACATGAAGAGGAAATTAAAAATAATGACATGAGAATGATCATAAATTAGAGATGCAAATATGTGAGTAATGAAGTCACTAAGTCAAATGAATCAATTTAAAATAGTAATTGACTTTAAAAACATTTTAAGAACAATAAACTCCAGGAATGAGATAAAGGCCAATTGCTACATGTGAAGTATGATGAAGGAAAAGCAGCAATATTCACTAGGTATTTCAATGACATCTGGAATGAGTCAACCTGTACATCTACTTCTTAAGACATTAGTAATATATCAGAAAATTTGCCATCTGTAACAAAGAGGGTGTGTGAGACAGCCTCTGTGCTAGTTAAGCATTTCCAAAAACACTGGCTTAAATATCTTAGTTTCAAGAATGTTAAATGACTTAGCTAACAAACTTTCTGAAATAGTAATATAATCTTCTGACAAATATCGGGAAAAAAACATAAAACAAGAAAACTTCCATGAAGGCAGGAAAACGGTCAACTCAGTGGTAGAGATCATCTTCTATTAAATGGTTATCATACTAAATAGAAAAATGAAATTTACTAAGGCAAATACTGAATATTTTGAAGTCCATCAGAAGTAGAAATTGTAATAGCAGACATCTTAACAGCAGCATCAATGAAATCAGCAATTAGGTCTTGGAAAACAAAATTCAACTAAAAAGAAAACAAACAACACTGAAAAATTCTTATTGAGAAAATATTTTTAAAATCATATATATAATTAATTTGCCAAAAGAAAACGAAAATCCAGTATGCACATGATGTAAGCCTAGATATTTGACAGAAAGTACACCAGTGTGCTCCCCTTTTTCTTTCCACCATTATCTCTTACAAAATTAAATTGTAAATTTTAGCAATCTAAGCAACATCTATTATCTATATCCATTTCTTGTGCAGTCATTTAGGAAATACAATATGCACTCTACATGACAACAGAAAACACTTTCAGCTGCTAAATTCTGGGTTGTACAAATGTGAGTCAAATATCATCCAAAGGTTAATTAAATCAGTGTTGGAAGTCAAGAACTATTCTAGCTTTTGCATACGCTTGCAGGTGCCTTCTCTACCTGTGTAACCTGCACAAAGCAGGTTATGTCCTTATTATAGCTTTATGTCATGTTATGTCTTTAAGAATCTTTAAGTGGCAATAATTTACTGAAAATTAAGGAATAAACACAGTATAGACGCTCCTATTGTATAGATAATCAGCCTGAGATATTGAAACGTCTCTGGCTTTGAAAATTTTCAAAACAGAATGAGCATCTAACTTAGTAAAGCTCTTTACAACCTCTCAAATTAAAATCTAAATACTTCTGTAAATACTTTGGAAAATTCAGTTTACAGTTTTGATGCTTCAAAATTAACTTCTTGTTCCTGCAGAAGTACATCCTAAAAAAGAAGGTTAAAATGGACAGTAAATTACAGATCAAACAACAGGCCTTGAAAAATTTGTCAAAAGGATACCACATTTTCACATACATTTGAAGCAAATATCACTACTCTTCTCTGCTTACCTAGTGTTGCTTCAGATCGTTGACCCAAGTCAACAACTCTGCTCCAAGTGACCAACAGTGCACAACAATTGCTAATGAGGAGGGGTAAAAAACAATATCTGTATTATTGTGAAGTCTTCCATATGATATCAGTCCACAGACCTTAACACAATGTTCTTTAACCGTTGAAATCTAACGGGGTCCTCACTCTGGATAATCGCGCTAGCCTTTGACATTTCTCCAGGTTTTCCACCCCTGGGCCATGCAAAGGAGCATGTGGGAAGGCCTGCCACAGCCAACATCAACAGCATCCTGTGCCAGTGAGCACAATTCCGGTCTGGGCAAGGCTATGGCTTTTTCACTCATGTTCTTGGGGAGTACGGAAAAGTCAGGGAGGCTGCTGGTAGGATTAAGGCATGAATCTGTGTAAAGGCAATAGGGATTAAAACCCTGAGTAACCTGAATTAACCTCACAGTTGACCCTTCTTTGAGTAGAAGGTTGGACTGGATGACCTCCCAAGTTCCCTTCCTTCCAGAATTATGTTACAATACTATGATCTTTAATTTCTCTCCAGAGGCCTTTATGTATTTGCACAGTTCCCTTTAGAGCTATGAGAGATACCTTGTGTTCAGCAACTAACCATGTTAGGAACCATTCATTACTCTGTATGAATGCCCTGTTCTGTCCCTCTGACCATGCACATAGTAGGCCATGCCTATGCAACCCCCTAAGTCTTCTGCCCAAAGACCATTCCCCTTCTTAAAAACAGCAGGGCATAAGCGTTACACCTCAGGGTTTGTGCGGAGAACAGCTACAGGCAACAGAGCTGTGAACAGGTTTATCCAAGGTGTCCCACCCCACAGCAATTCTTGAGTCACCTAGGCACCCAACTCTATCGCACTTGACCCGCAGTTTCGCATCAGGGAGCTCTGGAAGGAAGGTGTGAGCAGCAGCTCCTGTGGCACACCTATGGTCCTCCTCAGGACCTCTATTTCCTGGCAGCAGCTGGGGAGCCAAATGCCAGAGAAAGCAGAGGAGGAAGGTGATCTCAACCCTCGCAAAGGATCGCTATCCTCCTGAATGGATGCCATGCGTCTCAATCCTCAGAAACCCTCCTGAGGCACCTATATTGGCTCAGCAGAGCAAGGCATGTCATCAGGCGTCACAGAGCAGGGCATCTGCTGAGGTCTCTCCAGTCCTCCCTATAATAATTTGTGTGTAATAACTGTAACACAGGCAGTCTTTTGTATTTTTAGTCCCCAATGGGCCACATTATCTTAGCAAGGAATGTTTGAATGTTGGGCATATTGGCTCACCCATTTCCTTTTCTGTCTCTTTTCATATCCGCTCCCCCGCAATATCCCTCCCTCTTCATCCCCTGACAAGTTATGGGTCATGTTGGCCCTCTCAAAGAATAAAGTTTTATTGTTGTTTGAACACTTTCGCTGACCCATTTCTGTTGAGCTGCAGGTGTTCCTCCCACTCAGATTTCTGGCTGTTCCTTAAAGCTACGTGCCTCAGCCATAGGCTGTTGAACAGTGGTTCCTCTATGAATTTGCAGGAGAATAGGCAGGCAGAGAGTTTGGTTGCTGAATGCTTTGTGAGTGGGAGAATGGAGGTAGTTGCAGGGACGGTGGAGGTCCGGTTGTGAGAACCGTGAAGGCAGGCTATGTAAGCCATGGCGTGTTAACGGCCTGTCACTATGCTGGAAGGTCCAGAAGCTGTACGAATGAATAGGTGCTTCAGCCAAAAGCACGAGCACTGGACAAATGAATCATTTCACTGAAGGACTGAAAAGAAAAAGGGGGATAAAAGGAGAAAAGCTCTGCTCTCCATGGGAGAAGAAGCTTTTCTTCTGAAGGTATCTTTCCATCCCACAGAGCATTAATCAGCTGGCTTTATTCAGGTATTCAGATAGCAATTCCTACTCGAAGCCACAGCAGCCTGTAATGGGAGCCTTAATCAGTCTTTCTTCCCCCAAACCCTGCCTCTTTAGCCATCTTGAAAGGAAGTGAAAGGGAAGCAACCCCTCCTTTCTCTTTCTTCTTTCGTAAGAAAGCACCATTTGTTGTACTGAAGCTGATCAACTACATTTTCCCTATCAAACAGCCAGGCAAAACCCCGTTCAGGGCCTGAGACATGCACCAATTTGCAGACAGGATCATCAAGGGGCCAGGCAATCAGGAATGGTCCCACCAGGGAGCAAATGAGAGAAAGGAGGGGAGAACTAAACAAGGCCAGATTAGCAGTGGTACTCCATTACTGTCCACATATTGTATGTCAACTGCCTTGTTACAAAATGGATCAACAGGCAGTTATATTCCTCCTGTCTCTGTCAGTCCACTTCTGGACACTCAGGGTGGTTGTATCAACCAGCAATCGGGCCACAGAGAGTGTCCCGGGCATAAGAACCATCCCGAATGCCCCACTGATTTGCGCTTGCTGTAAAAAAACATGCGTGCAGCTGCCAAAGAAAGAGGACATCACTGTTCCAGTAAGAACAGAAACACCCCAGCTCCACAGAAGCTGCACAGGGTACGCCAAGTAATGTATTTACTCACTCTTATGCATATGTAGTGCCATCTTGCAGAAGGCAACCAAAACACATTCTAATTCAAAGCAGTACATGGTAAGAAGCAAAACCAACCATGCGTTTGGTAGGTACAATCTCAGCATCCAACAGTGCTGGGTTTATGCAGTCTCTGAAATAATGGAAGGGTACCCAAATGCCAGAACGTTCTGAAAAAGCCTCCTACCAACATCTGCATGAGAGAGCCTGAAACACAGCATGATGCTTTCTAGAGTGGTTCACTGAAAGGCCCATAGTCCAGAAAGCAACAGCTCAGAGAGAACCTTCTGTATGTTTGTTCCATGGAACCTAAATCTTGTCCAAAGACCTTGGAGAGGTGCATGACATTTACTGTGGCTCTTCAGCACCAACTACTTTGTTTTGCTAATCGACTTGTACAGCAATGCATATACTTGCTAACATAGATAATCTATACACTCTGTAATCAAGTTGTTTCTGGATTTTCTAAAGTTTCTACTGTGTGTAAGCGTGATCCAGAACCTCAGGTTTGTCTGGCTGTTGTAGTTAGCAACATATTAGACAAGTAAAATGCTTATCATAAATACAAAATCATTCTTTTCCTTCTTAAGGATAATGAGATTGTGTAACAATAGCTCTGAAAAGTGTGGATTGTCCTATTCATTTGGAGAAACTGACAGTGAAACTGGGAAGTAGATCATTTGAATGGCGATATAAAAATTATTTCCGTTATTTGTCAGACATAGAAATGCAATGGGCTCATCTAAAACATCTAAATTGCCGCTTATCTGCACACACACAAATTGATGTAGTCTAATCCTTCCTTTCAAACAGTCAAAATATCCAGGTTTTGTATTACTTGTCTTTTCCTCATCAGTAGAACAAACAAAAGTGATTATCATTCAGAAGCACTGTGAAAAGCATTATTGTAATCCACACACACAGAGCAACTGGAAGGAGAGCAAATATCTTTAATGTTGGCACTACTGTGAAGTATTTGACTTTGCAACTTTAATATTCTTCTGTTCTTCTGTGTTTTTTACAGCGTAACCTGTCTTTTAGCCTATAAACTACAGATTCAACACAAATATTCTATTGGTCTTCACCTGATTCAAGACTTCAAGAATCACAACACAGTCCTCTATAACTTGACCTAGCATAATAAATGGCAAATGTAGAAACTTAGCATCCTCTGTCTGTCTGACATTAGCGAAGGCCAAGAGAGACAGTCTGCTAAGGATTTCCACAGCCTTTTAACAGACAACACAGGAATGCAAGTCTCTAAGACAGGTTTTCTTGTTTGCAGACCCTTCTGTCCAAATCTCCAGACCATTCTGTGCTCTCCCTATATTGCTATTCTCTCTATTCTTTCAGCAATATCTCCATATCTGTACTACTCCATAGTATTTCTATGCTTATCCTCCCTTTTCCTTCCTCCCTCTTTACCTCTTACTGGATGTTTCAGAAGAAGCAGAAAGACTATGGAGAATATAGAAAGACTACCTACAGCCAGTAGGACAAGGAAATGCAGAAATATCAAAGCTGGATGCATTTTCAAGGAGAAATTAAAAGATCCATATCTAAAGCTCAGACAATTCTTGTAGGAAATAATAAGTCCCTACTCCAAAATATGGACTTATGTGAATATTGTTATGGTAACAGGTGTGAGATAAGTATGTGGAAAACAGCCTTTGAGAAACAGTTGAATTGTTTAAACAAACTCAAAATGAACAAAACAAGCCCTAATACATATGGGAAATTCCGTCCCCAAATAGTAAAACTCTTAACAATTAAGCAGAGCATTTTACAGTGGAAAATGTCAGAACTTTTTTACTTTCAATGACTATAATGTGTTAAAAAAGCTTAAGATATCTGCACTTTCAATTTCTATAGCATATGTCTGCTAAATGACAATTTTTTTTTATGCAAAAAGGCATAAAAAAACAAAAAAGCAAAGATTCTTTCCATGTACTGAATTACTCTGCAGAATATTAGCATCAAATTAGTTTTTAATTAAAATTTATCCCATCCAAGCTCAGTAAACTCTTAAGTATAAATCTGAAGTTCACTGACTCCAAAAGGATAGAATTTGTAGATTTGGGGGAGGAAAAGAGTGATAAACAAACAAAGTGAAATTAGAATGAGAAGATAAAAGAGTTAGTTCAATAGACAGAAGGATATTTTAAGATACTGTCCTAAGGAGCAATACGGTATATGAAAATATGACAATTGGAAAATGGAAGATAGTTTAATCTGGAGTATTTCAGCATTCTTCTGTACATATCAAAGGATTTTATTAAAAAAAAGAAAAAAGGAAAAAAGAAAACCACATTTACATCCAGGAATATTTTAAGCAGCTTGTAGCTATCCAGGGACGTATTTAAAATAATGGAGGGTCACTTCATATACCAGTTGGAGCTCATTGCAAACTTCATGTTGACTTCTGTTCAGAATAAAGACCTGAAGCATGTGGGGTAATAGACAGAACACTCAGAAGTTCTATGTTTTATTGCATTTTCCTACTCCCATCCTGCATATTTTTGTGAGTTAAAAATCTCTTCTAGCAAATAATCCATTTGCCATGTGTTATAAACTTTCTCCTCAAAAAAAAAGAAAAAAAAATGAAGGAGACAAGACAGAGGAATATGCATCCATATCATCCCACCTGCATCAGTTTAAAGTAGAACTAGTTGAAAGTAACTCATCAAAAATGTGAAATAAATCTAGCATTTAGCTTTTAGAAAGACATTTGTGTCATTTCTCTTTGCTATGCATTGAAGTCATCAGCAGGAGCTCTACAAATACAGCTTTAGTTCTAAATTAATTTGTAGCTGGGGGGATGAGTTACACAGCAATATTCCCTTGAGAAATGTTAATTTGAAAATGTATGTGATGTTCTTTTTTTAAAAGAAGAAAGGGATGAGGGCTCTATTGCCACTAGTTTTCCCTACATTTATTTTCTTTGAGAATATACTGAACAATTTAATAACAAAGTAGCCTCAGATTATTACAGAATAATCAATTAATAAATCAAAGGACTCTTTTCATGACATCCATAGCATAAAGCATAGAATTCAGCAAGTTTAAAGAGGAAAAAATAGTAACCTAAATTATTATAAATAAGCTACATAAAGCAAATGAGCTTTCACTCTGGAAGTTCATTTATTATTAGGAAATGCAAACATGTCACCATCATAAATGAGACACTTCACAGCCAAAGTACACTCAGCAAAAATATCTGAGTACATGAGCTTTGGACCATTAAAGCAGATTCTAGAGCATGGATGTTTTCCTAAGAGGTAATGTGAAACCTAAAATAGTGTTAGAACAGATTACTGATTTCATGCTTTCCTCTTCTTATAGATATGAGTTCCCTTGTATACAGTGAAGTTCAGCTGAACAAAATCATTCACTAAATAATCAAATCTTGAAGGTCGGAGTCAACTTTTTATTTCTGTCCAGACCAGAAATAGTCTGTTTGAAGGGCAAAAGTGCCTATAAGTCATTTGCTCTAAACATCATTTATGTACAAATGATAGTCAACATTGGCTTGGATACTTGTGGATATGACACTGTAAGCTAATTATTAAGAGTTTCCAGTTAATATGTATTTGAAGCGTTTTAGTCCAAGAAGCATGGCAATATTCAGCCTTGGATCACTATCAAGATGATAGAGACAAAAACAGGCATTTTGAAAGTAAGCTTGAATGAAAGTTGGTCTTAGCAACATAACATGCATAATCTACCATTGCTGTTAGAAAATGAGAGGCATGGGTATTGCATAAATGTCACTCTTAAACAGGACCTTTCTATCCATCTATAGACTTACAGTGATAAGAAATACTGAAAGATTTTTTTTTTGGAGTCTGAAAATTTCATCAAAGTGAAATGTTTAAGCCTGATAACAGTGAAAATGATCTTACCTCAAGACTTTTAGGAGGGAAAATATAGATTACTGCCTGTAGCTTGAGTGAGCAAGTAAAACTCTTTCCTTGAATTGTTTCTCAAGTCTGTTCAGTAAGTCACTTTGCAAAAGACACTGTGGAGATAGTTTTGAGAAATTGGTGTAGTGCACTGGGAATGGTTTCAAACGGTTTTTGTGGAATCAAATGGGGGAATGCTGACCCCACTGACAACAGCAGATAAATATGTATTTACTCCTGAAGAAATGAGCTTTAGCTAAAGACTTCTTCCTCCATAAGCACAGCTACAACACAAGCAGTGAAAAAGTACGCCTCCCTCTATACCAAATATGAGTGCACATACAACACAGTGCAGATATAACCATACCGCACTGGAGGAAAAGGTAATGCATTCACCTTGACTTTGATCCTCCTTTTAACTTGCTAATTAAGATAAACTCTAATGGCTCCTTGCATTACTTGTACAAAGATCATGTATGATAGATTAAATACTCATTGTACAATAATAAACCCCATGAGATGATTCTTTAAGAAGATTTAATATCCAGTCTTCTAAAATTTAGGATCAGTAACCTGACTGCAGGTTTGACATTTGCTGGTATAAGGCATCTGAGTTACAGATTAGGTTCAAAAGCTCTGAAAATGCAGTATTACATTTCAAATCTAAAAAGTGTGAAGAGTGTTTCCTGTAAAATTTACTTCAAAGTGTCATTTGAAATGCTGTAAAACATACTGCTATAGCTACAATACTATGACCTTTTACTGAATTATGGAACTAATATATTCCACACGTTCATGGTATTCTCTTATTCAAATACAAAAAAAAAAATCATACTTTCAAGTTTTTGAGGTAGAGTTAATTTCTTAAATATTTGCCAAGATGTTCTGCAGATTTTTGCTGGTGCTGCAACTTTAGCAGCAGTAGCATAAAAAGATTTTCAACAGTTTAGTGGAAAATCAATTATAAATTATGTGAGGTACCTCCAAAATTTTCCACAGAAATGGGAACACATCCATTCATTTTCTGTAAAACAAAATGGCAAAGTTCCCTGCAAATTTCTTCCAGTTTTTCACCTCAATTTTTAACTGAATTCAGTGATATTCTTGTTTCATTTGAGTTGAAGACCTCTCTTTACAAGACATTTTTGTTTGTTTTTAATGTGATCTTTTCCCAGTTCACTTAGGTGGTATTTTACCCAAGTAATGCTATGAAATCTTTTAGCTTAAGTCTTTCTGGAATTGGGATAACATTTTCAGTGAATACCACATGGAGGTTTTGGATATCAATACAACACAGCTTGTTTGATTACTCATTCAAAAAAAAAAGAGAAAAAATATCAGACCATGCAGTTTTTTTGTTTGATTTTTTTTCAAACATAGTATGATGGAGGCCAACAACTTTGAAAACAGGAGATGAGAACTTTGTTTTTCAAATTACCAGGAAAGAGAAAATTATAATTCTGTTTTAATTGTAATTGGGGCCCATACAAGCAAAGCAAAATTAATCTGCAAATTCAGTTCTACACCTTATGCACACAGACTTAGTGCTGCAGAAAGTTGACTATATATTCCCAGGGTACAAAGAGAGGCATGTTCGGAGGAAAATTCTTCCTATCCCAGAACAGAGGTCCCAGGTGGCTAAGATACAGACAAAGCCTGAATGCAAAGATCTGGAATAAAGCCCAGCCCAAAGGTTATGTCTGGGTTTTGAGAATGGGCAAGCAATTTGGTATCATTCATATTTATCAGAAAGTAGGTAAAAGGGAGGATTAATGGCAAAAAGAGTTTTTTGTTTAACCATATTAGGTTAGGGATAATAGCTGGAAATATGTAGGATGAACTTAAAGAGAGAGTATATAAGTCAGTAAAGTAAATATTCTTAATGCCCTGGGACTATTTCTCAAATACAATATGTATTCTATATGAAAAGTGTTTGGGGTTGTTTGGGATATTATAATTATCACCACCACCCAAAGCTACTATTATAAATCGCTTCTCTCTTCCAGGTTCTTTCTAATGTGCTGTGCATAGTCATTTTTAAAACCTGAAAAGAAGTTCATGTGTCTTTCATGAAAAAATGTTTTGGTTGTCTGGTAGGTAACAAGATATACAAGTCTCCTTAATGATTTTGCTTGCTTACTCTTACTGGCATGCCCCCTTCTCCTACCACTGAAATTGTATCATTAATCTGGGAAAGGTCAAGAGGAAAGTAGAAATTTAAATTAAGTGCAATGCAATTATATTATTCTATAAAAATTCTTAGTCACATTCAGCCTCACAGCTGTAAGATCCACCTGACCTTTGTTTTATCCTTCCCGATGGACTAGTATATCCCAGAGTTCCTCTGCTACAGTTTCTGAGTTTAATGTCCCTCTGATTCACCTGTGTTTCTTTCAATGGCCCTATTTAAGTCTTCAAATGTCACCACTGTGTCGCCTTCATTCCACCCTTTCTTCCCTGCCTCCATTCACAAAGAGATTTATGCTACAGTCATCTGAGATGATTTCATCATGTCTGACCTCAAGGCAGAACTTCTAGCCATATTTTCTGAGCAACAATGGCAGGATTAGAAAGTGTCCAGCCCTCTTTCACAAAGTCAATTATCCTCTATATTGACTGATAGAAGTTTCCGAGAAAACAAATTGATTGTTAGTCGTACAGAACTTACGTGCAAATCTGGTTTATCAGATTCCAGAGTCCATGTAGAAGTTTTGGAGAGCCCAGTTAAATTAATTCAGATCTTTTCACCTGCCTCCTTGTCTAATAAAGTCCTTTGTCCTTTATATTTTTGACTATGTGAGCCCACTTTTTCAGACGTACGCTGTTTCAAACTTACACTCTGCCAAACCTCTTTTTAATCTAATCAGATCACTATAGGTTACCTCTCAAAGTGAATCTTCAAAAGATTCCAAATCACCACTGGCAATTGAGATTAATCACCTCAATAGCATCCCCGAGTCCATGTCCTTTCCCACCTTTGTACCAGCAGGAAATGTTCCTTTATTACTTTTTTTTATCCAGGAACATAGTTCCGGGAAATCTCTTAGACATATTTGATAAGCTTTTCAGCATTTATATGATACATGTGCCACACTGTCAAAGTATTCCAAGGTACATTTTTTTTATCTTCATTCTTTAATATTCCAAGCTACAAGAACCTCAAGGTGATGCAGGATTCTAAGATATCTCTATTTTATTAGATGAAATTTGGTAAAATTAATCGATTAATATACTAAATTTCAGTAATATTAGTAATCTATTTTAAAATACACTTCTCTCTTTTTCCTGAAAAATATACACCAGTTTTAATTTGGAGAATTTCCAATGATGTAGATCTTGTTAATTCTTGCTTGTTCCTGAGTTTCCAGACATGTCACACATACTTCCATCTGAAATCATCCCTAGAAAATCAGATGGGAAGTCCAAAGTCTTAAGGACCATCCATTTTGATATGCAGAGCATTTTAAATATATGACATATGAATATATGATAAATAAGGTTCCTCTTCTCCAGCAGGAATACCAGCAGTAGTGCCTCAGATACAATTGCAAGGATGCACACTAAGGTAAGCAGTATAGGGCTTATATTTTAAGCCATTCTACGCCTTTTCTGAAATCCACCTTCATGTCTGCAAAGCCCAGCTATGCATGGACAGCTGTGCATGGAGTTCTGGGCTGTATAATTTAAGTTTGCATTTCAGAAATATCTCTGTCTAAGTAAACGTCCAACACAGTAGTAGTTGTTTAAATACACACACACAATCAACATCAACACACAATAGGTAAGAATTTTGTCATAGTGTCCTTAGGTAAATTGTAATATCACTCAGTGTATGTAAGTTCTATACACCTTTTTACAGTTATACAGCTTCAAATAAAGGAACTAATCCTATAATCTGCTCAAATCCACTCAATAAAAGAGAGTAATTTGCATGAGGACTGAATTGCTAATATATTTATAAAACTGACTTTTTTTGTTGCTGTTTTCAAGTTGATGATATAGTACAAACTATATTTCACTAATTCTATAAAGTTCAGTATTTGCAGTGTGTGAAGAGCAAATCTTCCATTCGCATTTTACTAATGACTATTGCTTTGAAATCCACAGTTTATAAAGTAACATTTCTACTGAGCCTTAAAAGAGCCAGATTCTAGCCTGTCCTCAAATCACACACTAGTACAATGCCCATCACCTCAAATGATATCCTGTCAGTGTTTTCATAAAAGTAGAAGTTGAGCCTAGACACTGTCAATGAGGCAAAAGAACTAGTCAGACATTTTTCCAAGTATTGCTTTCCATTACTTACATTTTCTTTTAAATCTACACAGGACCATATTCCACTGGTCAGTCATCAGGCCCAAATCAAACACAATTTTGTTCAGAATTAAATTTTAAAATCAGAAACGGTTCCCAAGATAGATGTTAAAAAATATCTTCACTACATCCTGACCCTCATTCCTACTGCACCTACTCCCAGGTTTTATATTATCCACACCAGGTTCCCAAAGCAGCTCCTCTCCTCTTATGCTCCTGTTACCTCAGACTTGTTACCTGAAGGCTGCTGTTCTTCCCTATGTGAAGAAAAGGCCAGTCCTCACCCCCAATGGCCACCTCGTCTCCTGTCACTGCTCAATGTTTTGGCAACAACCCTCATAAAAGTGTCATCTTCAATAGAGGTTCATAGATTCAGCTTTTGAGTAATTTGTCTGTTTATATGTTGTGCAACCAAAATAGGAGGGATAGGGAGAGAGAGAATACTGGCTTCATCCTTTAATGGGCTCAAATCAGCACAGTCCTAGAGTAAACATTTTCCTTTCAGCTTCTTGCAGCTTCTGGGCAGCATTATAAAACACTTTGAGCCATTAAAGAAACTATTCCAGAATACAAGAGCCTCTCTCCCGAAACAGTCTAATAAAATGTGAAATAAGCCTTCTTCATAAAATATTTAATAAATCTACAAAAGTAGAATAACACATAATGGGCAACCCCATAAAATCCACGAAAAGTAGTATTTAGACATTAAATTTCATCATTTCTTGACTTATCCGACAGATTATCCAAACAAAATAGCCTGTTTGCACATCACAAAAATTAACCACATCCTAAAAATGAGAGAGAAAAATATGCAGGGATGCTATTCTAATAAAGATTTTGTCAGATTTTTATTGATTTGGAGAAATGGATTAGCTCCATCAATGTTGAGCTCACCATATTTCAGCTCTCATTGACCATCAAAAGGTCTACCAGGATACAGGGAGAGTTACTGTGGTTATACATACGAGTAGGATATTAAAATACTGTCCGCATGACTTATTTCAGAGAAGATAAATGTATCATATATAAAATTCTCTCCCATGCAAGTTAGATGCTCTGGACAGATACAGTTTCTAACATAATTCTTACTTGTTTACTCATTCCAGAGCAAGAAAAGTGATAAAAGTTCCATTATCCCATATAAGGACACTTGCATAAATCAGGCTGGATTTGGCCCTAAAGTTAAAATGAAATAACTCCTAGAAGGGCTTTTTTTTTTTTTTTAATTTACTACAGGAAAAGTGCATCAATCAATAGTCAAAAATCTCCCCAGTTTCCAAAACCTAGTTTAGAAGTTATGAATATTAGTTGGTTTCTCTACTATTATTTAGATTTTCTAGAAAAGTTAGATTTAAATCCAGTTAGCTCTGTGAATTTCATATAAATACTTATATAACATACAAGAAAGGGTTGAGGAAAAAAGTAAAATCCCTGTGAGGTGAAACTTAATAGATTGCAGTCGGTTGCTCCAAACTGTTTGTGGTTAAAAGCATTTTAAAAGCACAGAGCTACTACTCTATGAGTAAGTCAGGTTTCCTTTCTTTCCTTTTTTTGTTTTTCTTCTCCAGTATAATTTCTTACCAGGAATTGTCACCTCGAGCAAAATCTTACATGAACCCAAATGCCAGGTGTTGATTTCCATAAGAATTTATGTGACTACCTTTTCCTGAGGTGTCATTGATGCTATAAGCCCGGTTTATGGGGCACTGACCACCCAAACCTTCAGCTAGAACAGTGATGTGGGGCAGCCTTTAAAATATTTATAAGGCAATCATGCTGACATGAAGAAAGTAACCCTGGAAGCTACTAGCATGGAGAACACCCATTGACTCATCTGGTATTTCCATACATGAAAAGTTGGAAGAATTGGAAAAATTCTTTCTGTTCTTCTCTTAGGGAAAACTGAGATTTCACTCAGAGCTATTAGAAATTTCTTAGTGTCCATCTTACAAATACTTACACACTTAAAATCAAGTTAAAATAAATTGTATCTGTGTGTGTTGTACAGGTGTACATACACACACTCCCTCATATTGTATTCTGAGGCAGTCAAAATAACAAACTCTGCTCTTTAGCTTTTGCTACTTAGAATGGAAACAAGATGAATGGAAACAAGGCCCTGGCATACCTATGCCTGCGAGAAAGACTTGATCAATCCCCTAGAGAAGCCACAAAGCAGCCACCTTATTACTATGCCGCTTGCCACATAATACTGCTGTTGTCATTTTGGTGATGTCTTTTAATTCAGAGAATCTGAGCAGATATCTTGTTCAGTGGGATTGCATTGTATTCATGACTAATTCAAAGTCCTACCCTTAGCAAAACCATAACAGTGAAACAGCTTTAAGATTAATGTAACTTGGACAAATGTTACTGGGAAGCTGTTCTGTGGATCTGGGACTGCCAGAGCACAGTACACCCTTCTTTCAAACACTGAAAAGAAAGACAGAGGATACAGGTCTGCTAACATGTATACAGTATGCCAGCTTTATATTAATCTGAAATTCTCCTACATTAACCAAAACAACTTGACCTCTTTTTATTGTCAGTACAAGAAAGAGACAGAAGGAATAAGTATGTGTGCTCTAGAATATGTAGAAAAAACACACTTCATTCTCCGTGTTACAGGTGTTCTATAAATGTGAAATTACATTTAAAAAAGCATTTTGATATATTTTAAATGTAAAAAAGGTTATGACAAAAGCAAAAATGAAATTCTCAAGTAAGACAAAGTGTTGAGCTGAGACCCATACTTGTGCAAAAGGGATTCTTCCTTTTAGTCATTAAAGACTGTGGTCTTTTGAGTAACTCTTTTTCAACCAGTGGTTGGCACAGGGATAAGGTCTTCGGGATCTTTTGAGAACAAGCCTGAAAAAACACACAGCTGCTGGAAAATCATGTCTCAATCTGGTTTCAAATGGTGACTTAAACCGTTATGAGAAGATAAGAACTCCGAAACTTTACCAAAATAAGCTGTCTTTTCAAAAAATGAGCCAATGTTTATTGATTTCCTGGACATGGAAGAAAAGCTTTTGAGTTACAAAAGATTTTTGTCAGCCAGAGAGCAAAGTAGCTCTCCAAGATCTTTTCTAATCTATCTCTGGAATACTTCCTCTATCTAGCTTCTCTCTGTGATTGTATGAATACTGAATGAATTAATGGTGTATGAAAGTGAATTCCAGTTCATTTAGTGGTAAAGTCTATTTACGAAGTTCCTGTTCACTCCGTAGCTCATTCTTATCTCAGCTGTTTATAGCACCACACAGTAAACAGGTCACTAAAACCAAAATAAAGGCCACCCAGATAGCTATATCTGCACAACTGACAGTGAAGTTACATCGTCTCTTTAATCCAACTCATACGCATGTTGGCATAGAAAAAAGAAAGAGAAAAAGGTAGGAGGGTCCATCTGCAGCCAAATTAGTTTGCTGAACTGACTTGCTGATTGAATGTTCACTCCCCAGTAATAGTGTAGGGGAGATGGTAGGATAGGAATACACAGTAGATGGAAAAGGAAGAAATTGCCTTTCCTTGTCTTGTTTTCCTTAATCCTTGCTCTACGAAGGTTATTGTTAAGAGTTAATGTACAGGGGCATATTTACTCTTTCCTGAAGAATAGGTTTTCTCTCAGAAAATGGCCTTATATTTTTCATGAAGGATAAGAAGCCGTATGTTAACCAGTAAGGTAACCAGATTCTTTGTCTCCTAGAGCAAGACAAGACTGTAAAATAATTAATTCCTTTATACAAAAGATATAGGGAAGAGGAAAACATCTCAAACAAAAACATTTTTTCCACAAGACTGACATTTTAAAGCAGTTTGAATAAAAATGCTATTCTCTTCCATTGAATTCCATATTTTTATAGTAATGATGCAATGCTTTACAAGCTTCCTATGCAATAAACTGGATTTAGTCTACACTATTCAGTGTGCTTCCAGTCCTCAAAAGCACTGAGCTTCCTTGCTGCAGGTGCACATAGCATTTGCAACCAGCTCCAGGGTTGTCTTTACAAATACCAATATCAAGTAAAGGGAAATTGCATTGCAGACACATACCCAGCCAC
>JAUBNY010000429.1:2785962-2797346 GCA_032275445.1 Crypturellus soui | reverse complement strand
AAATTATATTTGTAAATCAGGTGCTCTGTAATTAAACCAAGGAAGTACAGACACACAGCAAGTCCCCTGTGACTATTCCTTACTTTTTTTCCAAGTGGAATGTAAATACCACTAGTGGCAAATCCAAAAGTAATTGATGTTCACCAGCTATGTCTCATCTACTAATTTCTTTATTAACAGACTATTGACTGAATTCAAAGATAATATGTACTCAATAGACAGGTGAGAAGGACACAACAGATAATGATTAACTTCAGCTCCTGACTACAGAAGCTGTCACGGTCTGTCTCTCCCATTGTCTCTCCCCATTCTTATTCCCACTTGAGTGTTAGCATTCATATGACTATGTGGCAAAGTAATTTAGCCAAAAAGTTAGTAGTCTTCATCTCATGAAGCAGGAATATGCAACCACAAGTTGGGAATAGGTGAGGTCATGTCTTTTGAAAGAAGTGCATACTTAGATCAACTTCAAGTGATTGTGAAACCACAGTCTTAGCTACAAGCAGAGTGCTAATTCTCATTATCTATTGCATTGCCACAGCATGTAACCACTTGTTCTTAGATTCTTGCGAAAACACAATGTAAAACTCAACAAAGACTGTTATTTGTTAGTGCTGGAGAAATCATTTGACAACTGAGGAAGTTGCACGTGAATACTGAAGAAGAAAAGATCTTTGTGTTCAAAAGTAAACACAATCAGATCAATGGAAAGCTTCATTTTCAAATGGGAAGAAGAAAAGTGAAGAACATTTGCAGCCAGAACATAACATCCTGAAATTTTCATTTAAAATGGGAAGGAAACAGATCTTCAACATAAAGATTACCTCCTGGCAAATTTTGCACCCCTACTCCAAAATATAAGGGTTCAAATCTTCTTAATAAAACAGCTGCAACTTTTTTTTCTTAATTTCTTAGATAAAACTGGAGTATTTGGAGCAAAACTACCTCTAAGAAATCCTTTCAGGAGAAACTTATCACTGAGAAATTCACTTAAATAGTTAAGTTCAGCTACTGAGAACAAGATTTTATGAGACATATCTGAAAACTTTAGTACTAGGCAGCGTTTCCAGTTCCAATAGCAATACTTGTATAAACCTGTGTATCGGAAATTCTGGTGGTGAAATAAGAACCATCCTGAGCAGTAAATGTTGACTTTTTAAGTCTTGCTTCTACAGACATTATACGAACATGCATGTACACTGTGTGCCATACAACAACAATATGTTTTAGCACATCCAGTATAATACTCACCGTCACGAAGTTATATGGGATATAGAACAAATGATACTCACAATTAACCTTGTGAGGTAGGCATACACTATTATCATGATGCAACTACTTATGAGCAGTTGGAGGTACTCCTCAAAAATAATATTCAATTTTAGTTTTCATGCCCAATAAATATGTATTACTTATTATAAATTTATATGAGAATAGTTAAAGAGTCCAGTAAAGCACAATGTGAACCTATTGACAACATGCCCCTTGTCTTCATGAGCTTACAATATACAATAAATATCATCTGACCTATTTATCATAGTGATGCTAAGCCAGGTATTCATAGAGATTTTCTTGTAAGTGGTTTTTTGATTGCACACTCTCAAAAACACATATCTCTTCAAGATCTTCTAGGTAATATACTGATAAAAGAAAATTTAACTCCCCATCTCCCCCTCCCCCAGAGCCTAGTGAGGGTCCAAGGGCTAATCAAAACCACTACAGGCCTTTTAGCAAGTAATCTGAATTAATCAAATCATCCCTGCTGTTTTTTGTTAATGTTTGGACAACCATCTAGCTTCTCTGCAGTATGCTCTAGCAGCCTGAGTGCATGACAGGGAGCCAGAAACTCCTTGAGTTCTACTCCTGGCTCTAACGATGATTCTCTCTGCGGCTTTGGGCAAAGAAACATTGTTCTATAGTAAAATGCTTGTATTGGCAAGATGATGAACTACTGTAGATGATCTAATAAAATTTTTCCATCTTTAATTTCTATGATTCTGTCATGCTAACAACCTAAGTTTTAGCCTCTTCATCTGAAGAGGGGAGATAAGTATTTACCCTCTTTGCTGGCATGCTAAGAAGGATAAAATTTTATACAGGACTGAAGCTATAGTGCATAGTTGGTATATTTCTTAACAGCTCGTGAATCAATAACACTTCTAAAGAGTGCACAACACAGGGTAAGATTTAATAGCCTCCCCTACCCTCCCCTATGCTCGTCATCCTAGTTTGAACTCGGTGGAAAATTTTGCCTGTTTTGAGCTGGTGACCCATCTGTTCTATTTAGACTTGGCTTCTCCAGAATATTTCAGAAGGGTAGGGCAACCTCCATGCTAGCCGATGGTGAATTCTTGTTCTGCAAAAGAGAGGTTAAGTGCAATAGGGCAAAGTTCCTAGTGATACTTATGCCAATGCATACAATGACAGAGTCATTGTATGAGTGCCTGCATTCCCCAGCTGTTACAACCAGCTCAATTACACCCACTGGTTGCTGACTGAAGGTAAAGACTGTTATGGATGACTCGAACTCGACCTAGGGAATGCACTGAAGCATAATAGCTCTAAGTTTAAGATAGCTCCCATAATTACAAGCCACTTTGGGCTAACTGATTTTCCCTAGATGTGCAAAACATTTGCTAGATTGGAGAAACTGTCTTTGATGATATTTAAATGGCTTTCCAAGGCTGTAAATATAGAGAATCAATGGTAAAGACCATTATACTGATGTTGAATATTTTAAATTTGATTTGACTTCTCTTATAATGTGTTGTGTCTGGAACCTCCTAACCAGAATTACTCTTTTCCATTTAGATGTTCTTGAGTAATTATCTCTGAATGATTGTTCTTTCTCTGAAGATTGTTTTTAATGTAAGTTTATGGAAATATCTGTACCATTTCCCTCTTTCAAATCTTTTTGTCATTCCCTGCAATTTATTTTCCTCATTGTAAATGCACAGAGCATCTTTGCCCAAGTACATCTCTTAAATATGCCATCCTGTTCCTTGCCATTCTGGAAATAATATTCCCCTAAACATCTCATGCTTCCTTTTCCCACTCTTTCCATTATGTCACTTCTTCATCAGGGAACTGTTTCCTTCCTCAGCCCACCATCCTTTCCTCTTTGCCGTAAAAATTCAGAACTTCAAAACTTCCAATCCCACCAACCATTCATCAAATGAAGGGCCTTATTTCAACAATATTTTCTAAATGTCAGCTGCTCCTACCTCTAGGTCTCCTCTCTTTTCCTTGGCTGTCTGTAAGATCTTTGTTGAAAGCAACATCTTCACTTTCAGTTTTTATTATACTTGCTTAAGATTAATAACATCACACATCTGAAAATTGTTACTGAAATTTCTGAGCTGCTTTATCTGCTATCCAAAATGCACCAGCCATAGCAACCTCTGTAGTCTGTACAAAATGGACCCCATTCTGCCCTTGCAAGAGTCAAAAGAGGATACAGCTGATTGATAATATATAAAAAGTGATGATGACAGCAGTATATAATAAAGCCTGCTTGCAAGCTATATAACACTGGAAGTGAGCATCGCATGGAAAGAGAGAACAGAGAATAGTAACCAAAGGCTGTGTTTCAGTGAAGGACCATTATCAGCAGCTCTACCTAACACAGTTCCCAAAGACTTCTTATCCAGCTACAGCAAAAATTGCCTTCCTCACACCAGGCCATGCAAATATTATGGAAATGGTTGCAAATGAGTTATGTCAATGCTTGATAGGGATTTTCCTTTTATTGTTTTGCTAGTTTATACTGCTGTTTCTTCAACTGATTCTTTTCTTAATCCATTTTCTGTAATGAAGGATGTTACTTTGGTCCTTGGCTCCACTGCTATACATTTTCCTAAGAACGGAAAGAAGGATGATGATATTCCTTGCTTAAACAGTGGCAGTATCTCTGCAAGGTAGCTTGGCATTCCACACCTCTGCACGAAAGACAGGAGAGAGCAATATAAAGACTGTGGCATTTACTGCAGGGGGATATGATGATCTACAAGATCACCAGGACCTCAGACTGAAAGATAAAAAGGAGGAGAGAAATGTGATTCACTGCTCTGTCCAAATTACAGTGCATTTGGGAAGCTATTAAATCTATGGCAAGAGTCATGAAATTTGGCAATAATGTGACTATCTTGATATGAAAACACTAGCAATAATGATTGTTTTTATGAACTGGAATTAATTATTCCTCCAAAAGAGATCACTCTGCCATTCTTTTAAAATAGTTTTATAACCTTGGTCAATAGACACTTGCTATCTTAAATTAGTTGGTAACAACACAGCAATATGATGAAAATTATATACAATTACCGTTATTTACACCACATATTGGTAGAGTAGTTGAGTTAAGCAATCAGGCAAACAGAGGAATATTGGTTAACCAATCATCTTATTTTCTTAGAAATGAATGCATAAACCTCAAGACATACCACAGCTAAAAGCTAGTTCAGTTACTGGCAAACAACTGAAAGACATCTAGAAACCTCCGGAAAAGGATTCCCCTCCCCCCAGAAAAAAATTTGCTTCGTGCAAGTCACAAGACAGTTATTATCCAAGCTAGGTCACTGACAAGAGATGTTATTAATGATCCCATTGAAATTATTAATGCATTTAACAATCACTTTACTAACTATAATATTATATCCTGGGAGAATACTGAATCATGCTGGTTACTTGGATGAAGATCAAATAAGTTCAGGATGAAAAGATCAGACTCTGAGAAAGTTTAGAGCACTTTGTGATTAATAAAAATTAACCGCCAGAATTGTTTGATTTGCATGTAAGTCCACAAAAGAGAACCCTGTGTTGACTGGAATTTGCCGCTTGGTTTAGAATGACACAGTAAGTAAGCACACCTCTGCACTCAAAAAACACAAGCATTAGTACAATATAAGGATGAATAGAATACTATAGTTATACACAAATGCGATGCAGGAACCTTGCATGCAGATGGTATATGAAACCCCAATAAAGTCCACAAATAGAACTTACTGTAATGACCTGGTAATGCATATCTGCTGTAGCACTTTGCAGGCAAGAAATCCTTGATCATGTGACATTACATGACTATGTGCATCCTCATTTCTTGTGCCACCTTACAGTGCAGGGGAGACTTGTACCCCATTATTCTGCAACAATCCTAATTGAGTCCTAAAAGTTCTCTTTACATTTTAGATATGATGAAGTCAAGGGATAAGATTTTTTTTTTCTTTTTTGTGAAGAAATAAATATGTCATTGGTATGAAAAAGGAAAATGCGTGGAACAATTCTGTCAAGAATGGCTTGAGGATACTGAATCCTCTAGGAGATGAGAATACTGAGCTAAAATCTGATGTTTCTCAATACTCGTTCTTTAGCTTACATCTCACTTCCATTAAAACACTCTTTTTGTCTAATTACAGCATGGCTTCATAGCAGGAGATGATAAAACTTCCTCATTTTCCATCTAGTGGTCCTACCTCTGAGCATCATCCTTCCTGTAACGCTAATAAATAGTATTCACCATTCTGGAAACTTTCTTGTCTGTTTAGATTTACCTATTCTTCTCTATCTTCTATACCTGACCAGACTTCTAATCTAGATTGAGTAGGTGGTGACAGAAGACATTTTTCACACAATAGCATCTTGATAGCAATGGATTTCTCTTTATCAAATGAGTTAGAGAATGCCTGGCAAATGTATATTGTCAGAGGTATTACAGGACAAAATACATTGTGACTGGAATCCTTTCCAGCAGAAATCAGGTGGAGTACTTGGACTTTGGAGTGTTCTCTGGACTCTCATTTCTCCAAATGGTCCCTGAGAGACATTTTGGCATGACAGAGTGTAAGAATTTCATATTGCTGTTGCTGGTCATGAACATATATAGGCAGTAAATGGGTTATTTCTGTTTGGAATACAAAGAGCCTAAACCAGAAAATTGCATTATTTAATTTTTCTAGTAAAAATACTCAACAAATTAACAAAATAAGATTTCATGTTGACCAGATCCATGAAAGCATCAGTAGGAGTAGCACACCTTTCAAAGACAAAGAGCCTCTTGCAAAGAGGAACTATTATTCAGCAGCTAGCGAAAGAGTACAGTTAAATGTACTCTTGTACAGAGATCCAACCTAATCATATACTAATTTTCTCTGCTGAAATGAATCCTAAATTCAAACTGCAAAGAAGCCCTGAACCTCACATATAAAAGAGAAAAGGTAAAACTTCAGTGCCATAGGTATTCCCCTCCTTCAGGCATACATTTTCTACTCATTATCTATTCTTAAATTATAATGAATAATCAGAAATAATTATCACATTTCTATAATGACAGAGAACCTGCACATGCTAGGGTAGTGGCATAATTTGATATTTATGAAATGCTTCTTTATTTATGAAGCATCTGTCTAGAAATTCAATTCCCCCCACTGCAGCTTTTCATTACAATTCTAAAGCAGATGAATAATGAACAAGATTCCTATCTAGGCTATTAAAATTTGAAAAACAAATACTCTTTGATGAATCCAAACCAATGCCTCACCCGGCTACTGTATGAAGTTCTCAGTATTTTCGTTTATTTTTCTGTTTCCTATTTCAGTCAGAGAGGTTAAAATAGGGAGGCCAAAATCTGGAAAAGAAACAAAATGAAAGAGGGACAGGGGAATGGGTGTGTGAAACATTAGGGAGGTTAAATAGCAAAAGGTTCAGATTACAGTGCATAAAGAGGCCAGAGGAATATTAAAAAAATATGAAGTTTATAATATTGGACAGAGGATTAAAAAAACCTAGAGGAGCAGCATAAGAATAGATAGATGACAGCTGTGGGTGGGTGAAGAGAGAGAAAGAATAGGAAAGGCCTGATCTTGTTCCCACGGAAGTCAATGGCAAAACTCTCATTGGCTTCAGCGGGAATTGCAGAGGCCCACAGTGAATGAAACTTCATCACCAGGAGGGAGGAGAGCTGGAATTAATAGAGAAATGAACAGGGGTAGGGAAAATAAAAATTGAGAACAGTAATTGAGGCCTGAGGTGACACAGTCAGAAGAGCATACACAGCCAAGACTATTAGGGAGCTGAAGGCCCTCAGCACATCACAGGACTGAGGGCCTGGCGTCGACTCAAGGCTCTAGAGTTTTACTCCAACAAAATTCCTCCCAACTTTCTCAGTCAAAGATTGCAGAGCTGGAACGCTCACATCATTATTGATTTTGGAAACGATCTTTTCTTAGTATCAATCCTGTCACCTTTGCTTCACAATAACCCAACATAAAACCTGCTGGGACATCCTGTCAGGTAAGCCACTACTCATTGTGGGTAGCGTAAGGGTAGCGTCAGGAGGCTTGGAGTATAAGCAGTGCAGGTACTGATGCCCTATACCTGAGGCTCCTCAGTGCTTTTGAACTTGTTGTGACCCTTCTTTCGATTACCAGAAATGTAACTGAATTTTACCTGCTCACTCTTACTGTATGTCTTGTAATATTTCATACTGTTCTTAAAGTCTTAGTTCTTCACTTTCCCCCCGTGGTTGCAGGAAAAAAAGAAAAAAAAAAAAGACCTGAGCATATCCCAAGGCACTCAGAAATCCTTAGACAGACAAAGTGAATCTAGGTGTTATTATTATGCTGTGGATCTATTCATAAAACATGATTTTGCTAATCTTTGTGGTACACTGTCTTTAGGACACAAGTTAACCTATTACCCCCGAGTCTCATCATTTCTTCACTAGCTAGCAAAGATTTGTAAAACTCATTGGCCAAGTATGTGTATCCATTCCCCCCTAGTGGAAGATAAAAGCCTTCTGCTACTACAAATTACTTCATTAGCTCAAGTGTTAAACAGCTATGTTACATATTTCAATAATCCAGTCCCACTGAGGAGCCACATGAGGATCCACAAAGTTTCACAGGATTGAAAGTTTGGTGGTTTTGTAGGCTAATTTTTGTTGTTGTGTTACTGCAATGAAGACTGCTTTGTGCAACTCTCTTGTGCATGTGTATATGGATACAATCAAAGTACACAACAGCACAGTTCTTCTGAGGGAAGCGAGGCATAATTTAGTGCTCAGGGCTGCCTAGTGAATGAGGACAGCTACCAGAGTCTTGCCACAAAACACGTAATTAATGAGACCAAATCATGCAGGAGGCAGAGGGAGGTCCTCGAGGCTAAAGAAGTTAAAGCTTCCCTGGGGAAGCTGGGTTGTGCCTCAGCCTCTGTTGCAGTTCGTTGGAGCTGCAGGGCAAGTCAAGTAATGTGAAGTTTCCTGAACTAGACAAAATCGTTTTTTTCTTGTTGCCCAGTGTGAAACCACATAGTAGGTGGGCTGAGCTCTTGCTGCAGCAACCAATGTAAGTGGAACCAAAGAAGTAGCAAGGTGAGCTCTAACCCATGCTTAGATTGTTCGATAATGCAAACTAATCCATTTCTGCCTGGTAACAGACCAGGCACCTTAGGTTCATTGACTCTTTTAACTATAATTTGTGTCATTAATGTTTGTAAAGTGCTATGACTGAAATGATGACATGTTAAGTTCATGTTAAGTTAAGGCAGAGCATAATTCTAAGCCTGAGATCCTGTAACACCCATTTCAGTTTCCACCAAATCTTGGAGATACCTGATCTCCCTAAGAGTCTCAGTTACCTCGTAGCGTAACAGATAGCTAAAATACTCTGTATTTACAGAGGCATAGCTCTGATGATAGAGCTTAATATTACCCTTTCCTAAATCTGATTTTATCTGAAAAACAACTACTCATTTCTGTTAAAAGGTTTACGCCCACTGCTTTCTGTTAAAACATAACTGATCAAAGAGGCTGTACAGTCTGGTCAGTGATTCCTCTGAATTGTAGGAGATCAAGACTCAATTTCCTGCTTTTCTGATGTGAGTCACACTCTGAGCACAATAGATTTTTGGGGAATACTAGCAAGGGAAGATAGAAACACTGGTTCCCTTTGAAAGTGTGCTATAGTATGAAAGGACCATGAGTATAAAATTTCTGGACAAATGATTAGGTTTCAGTCAGCAGTAGGGCTAGATTAGAAAGCTATGAATCCTATTGTTGGCTTTTCATCTTTTTTTGAGTCTTGATTATTAGGAAATAATAATAAAATTTATTAGGAAATAAAATAAAATAAAATAAAATAAAATGAAAATTCTCCACAGTAAGTAGTGACTGCTCATTCATTTCCTCCCTCACAGACTCCTCTTTCTCAGCTGTATGTCCTAGCCATTAGACTAAGTAATTATGGGCCTGGCCCTGTGAAACTAGAATGCCTTTTTTGCACTCTGGACAAGCTTTTGATCATGAATTTGATTATTCTCGTTGAAAGAAAAATTATCTAAGTCAGAGCACATCAAGTAAATGCTTTACCAGTGCACTATTGCATCCCCAAAAGCACACAACAGCACCCTCAACTCTCTGTTGCAGCCTGCTACACTAGACAAAACTGAAAAGAATAATGTTCTCTGCTTTTTACTGAAAGCAAGAACGTAGCTACTTTATCCAGGGTGATGGATTAGACTTTCAGTCCAAAGTGCAGGAGTATTCATCCCTTAAACCTCCAAAGACATAAGCAATGCTTTGAGATTCTTCAGGAATCCTCCATGTTCACCCAGGTCCACCTGGTCAATGAGATAGTGAAGTTGCATAGCCCTCAGAAATATCTAACTCATGAAACTAATACAAGGGTCCAGTAGATATATTTCTGTGCAAATAAGTTCCATATTCAGGAATAGTTTTGGATGGCATATGATAAATTATGCATATGATCATATAATAATGACACTGTGAAGAACTACCGAATAACGAACAATTCAATGAGCATCATTTGTCAAAAAATTAATGAGACTGTAGTCCTATAGGGAAAGTGGGATGTGGCAGTGTAAAAGCAATATATAATTAAAAGTTGTATCATATTGCATTTACGAATAAAGAAAAAATTTATATTGAAACAACAACTTCACTGTTTGAATTTCCTGTTTTAGTAATATTCTTTAGAAATTGGATTTGGCTTCTAATTTTTTTGACAGTTTTGACAACTCAAAACCTTATACAAATGACTTATTCGTTACAATTAAAATATCTGTGATAAGGTGATGTAATCCACTAATCCTCTCACTTTTCTTGCAGAAGTATTATGAAGTCTAAGGAATATATTGGCCTGACCCTGCTTTCCTTTCAAGGCTGTTTTTTACACAAAATGAACTTTCAGGTGGTGCAAGGAAAAAGGAGCATACAAACTTATCTAACATGTGCAACAGGATTTGAAATGTTGCATACGTAGCACTTTTAGATAAACAGTATTATTATATGACGATTCCTTATGCATCCTATCTTAATGCTGGCACTCCCTAGGCTGTCATTTTCAAATCAGGCGTCAATAACTCCCAGTGGTCTTTATTAACTCTTTTTTTTGTTGAAAGACCAAAGCTTGAAGCTGAGCCCATGGAGTATTATCAGATGGGAAATATTAATTTAGTAAAGCATCTGAACATTTGGAGTAAATTTGAAAACAGAACCATCTGTTATATAAACTAATGCAATAGACTCCACACTTTGTATAACCAGCCTCTGTCAAGTAACAGATTATGAAACCAAGTAATAAATCTTAATTCAAAAAATGTTTCTCTGTTTGAAATGTTTGAGAATTTATTTTTCCTTTCTTGTTTTAATGTAAACTTGATGCAAGTTGGCAGAACTCTCTGACCTGTAGGGGGTCTAGTATTCACTCAGATCCCTATGGGAGGCTGTGGATGAAGTCTCACAGAGGTCAACTGCAAGGCAAGTCTTGTGATACATGCCTCTTTTGTGCATCAGCCACTTACACTCTCATGCACACCGTGTGTGTAAGTTCCTGGCAAGGGTTTTGAGACTGGTACCCCAAGGTGCTGAAATTCGAAACAAGGATTGCACCCAGCTTTTCTGAGACAAGTCAAAATAATGAAAAATGTTTCCTGCAGCAACTTCTAAATTAAGAGTTCAGGACTTCATTCATCCCGTGTTGTGATCCCTGGTAAAGAGAAACAAACATCCTTTCCAATAGTTAGCGTGTAAATAGAATTGAGTCAGGTCAAGTTTCCTTCTTTCTCACAGTAGAGGCACTGGTTCTTTGCACCAGCCACCAACCAGTTTCTCACAAGATGCCAGAAATCACTCTGTAAAAGGCAGCTAGTTGAACATTTTTAACCTGATAATTCCTGCATCTCGTGCGTTTAAGTCTGCCCTTCCCTCCAGTCAGTGACATGACAACTCTGGTCTTTGGGTATGGCTTCCCCTCTTCAGTCACGTCACCTCAAGCTAAAACAAGTTTCATAATCTTCCCTCCCTTCTCTTTTTACCACTTTAACTTTTTCCTCTCTCCTCTCCTCTCCTCTCCTCTCCTCTCCTCTCCTCT
>JAUBNY010000429.1:2769548-2784548 GCA_032275445.1 Crypturellus soui | reverse complement strand
GTGATTGCTCTCTTTGCTCCCTGAAGTCTGCCTCTTGATTGTTTTCCTCTGCTTTAATGAGTCCAAGCTTTCGCTCTACTCCAGAAATTGCATTTACCCTTTTTTTCCCAAGCACATCTGTCTCCTCCAAGCTTTCTCCCCTGTTCTGACCTTCCTGCTCTTCAAGATTTTTTTGCCAAGTTTATTTCCCCTCTGTCTTTCTAGTCTCTTTTCACAACTTCAGTGTTTTTTTCCTACTCTTACAGCACACACACAAAAAACGCTCTTCTAATACCTACATGTCATTATTCTTTTTTTTTTGTTTGTTTTTGATCAATGATATGCTAAAAATTTTCAATAAGTCAGATTCATAAGCACAACACAGCCGTTGTCATAGCTTTTTCACCCCAGTATGAGCAGGAAGGATGGAGGCTTTTCAAAACAGATCCAATCCAGCAGCAACTAAAAACAATGGAAACTTTCAAGATTTGTTTGTGTTTTCTTATACTTAGTCACAAATTCCTATGAAAGCGTATTTCTCAATTTCATTTTAAATTCACAATTTCAAATTCAATAATGAAATATTCAAGAACTATTCAAATTCAAAAGTGGCTGTAACAATCCCCATTATTATATGATCTCATATCAAGTCGATGTAGATGGTAAATCTTTCATCCTACAGATTGGCTATTCTTTTCATGTATATTGTGGCATATAATAAAAGAATAAAATCCATCTGACTCTAAAATGAACAACATTCCTACCGTGTCCTTCACTGATGGACATTACTGAAAAAAAATGTGAAAGCTTTTAATAGCTGGTGAGTAAAATTGATATGTTACAGGATATTTGTAGATTACTCATTCTACTTTTCAGCCAGCAAGGGAATGAATCTGTTTTGGAGGAGAGGAGATTCTTCCCTTTTCCCCGTGTTGCTAATAAAGACTTTGCCACTTAATTTGCTTTAGGCAAAATTAGAATGTGGGTCAGCACAGTGGACATTTCTTATTTAAATTCATTGCTTTCCTGCTGCTCTATGCTACATGCCTTAGCCAAGCAAAACTCCTACTGACTTCCTGTACTAGGTCCATCATTATTATTTAGCAGATTGACAGACCCAGAGTGGTACCATCTATTACTACTGGCAAATAACATTTGAATTCATCTTCCCCTTATTCACAGGATGACTCATTCTGTGTCATACACACTTCATTTTTGATTTATGTAAGACATACATTTTAACATCCTTTCTGAGACTCACAGTTATTTAATCTATTTTTGTCATGCTATTCATTTGCTTTTTCAAGTCATTTTGCATTAATAATCAGTCTCCATTCTTCTTCATTATTTAGTATTATTTGGTATAATGGAGTGTGTGCCAACTAACACTTCTGGATGAGTCTTCTGGATGACTGACACATTTACTGATGAAAGTTAAAACACATAAAACTTCAGACAGAAAAAAGCAGCATATTTGTAAAAGTACCGTCTAGTTTCGAACATCATGATTGTGACTTGAGCCAAGTTAGTAATAATAGTATGCTTTTCCCCGCTATTTGCATCTGTAAAAGAGATGAATATTTTCTCCCCAACAAGTCAATATTGAGAACTAGAAATGTAGCTCTCCTATGTATTTGAAATACGTTTTCAAATATATTAAAGGAATGAGAGGCATTACGTTAAAAGAAGTTTTATTTAAGAGACTGTATTTACCATCTCATTTATCAGCTAATCATTTTATGTGGTCTGTTCTGCCCATAAGACCGTGGGCAGAATCACAGTTTAGGAGAACTGAAGAATGCTCAATGACTTCTGACATTTCTTCACAGATCCCATAGTCTTTCAAAGATTATTGAGATTGGCCTTGCAATGACACAGGCCAGCTACTTCAGGACTCTTAGATGATAAATCCCTCAGTGAGATTGCAACATATTTAGAAAATGCTGTCAATGTATTCCAGTAGCTATTTAATACACATACATCAAAAACAAAACTTGAATAGTGTGATGGATCTATTCTCTGGTTTACATTTCCCAGGTAAAGATTTTAAAGGATATTCTTTTATTGGCCTTTCTCAGCAGTGACAGTAATTAGTTACTGCTCTTCTTACTCCTTTTGAGAAGATGAGAGTAGCACCTGAGCCCCATTCAAGAAGCAAAGTTCACCTTAAATAGAGACGTGTCTTTTATTTTAAAGTGACTACGGTAGGAAGGGTTAGGTAGGTAAATGGCCAACAAGAGATAAAGTCAACTGAGCTGCTACAAGTTAAATATTAAGAAGGCTAGGGCAATTTTTGAGCATCATCTTAGCAACTTCCACTTTTTCATCCAGAAAGAGTATAGTTGGAAGGCGTAAGTGTAGGTCTGGTCTGTGATCCTCATTATAGCAATGTTGGCCATTATTGCATATTGCCATTTGGCATGATTCTCTCACACACCCTAAAATATCTATAACAAGGTGTTAAATTCCCAAACTAAAGGAGTGTCATTCTTCTTTGACACAAACCTGTACCAATTAACTACCAAAAGAGGCTTGAAAATCCTTTATTGTTTGGCTAATACAGGCACCTCAAAGATATATATAGCGTGAGCACAGCCAAATATTTCTCTAAGACATTAACAGTAATATTTTCAGCATAACTGATCTCCAGCTCCTGCACATACACACCATGGCCACAGATATATAGGTTTCCCATACCTATATATCTGTTCATTCTCTGGCTGCTTCCACAACTGGAATTTAAAAACCATTAATCACTCTGGTGACATTGGGGAAACCAACAGTGATACAAAATACCTTCCTCAGTTAGTGTGGTGTTGTGCAGAGGCAGAGTTGTCAAGGAATGCCTGGCTGAGATGCAGCTCAGTGTCAACATAATTAATTGCTCTACCGGGGCACAGACAGACTCATTGCAAGTCTGTCCTCTGAGCTTGGGAGGAGAGACTTCATACCTATTATGGAAAGGACATTAAACATTACACATGGAATGGCTCATGCAGTTCCGTAACAGCCCCTCCAAATGATATGGCACATTTCACTGCCAACTACAAAACTTTTCTTTATACTCCTACATAGGCCTGTCAGCCACAGTGCCAACAACTTCCATACTGACAGGATTATTCTGAGTACATCTGCATCTCAGAAGAGCAATACTATGGTAGTCTCTTTTTTTATGTTTTTACAGGAGGAAGGAGAGAAAGGGAAAATCCAATTTTTCAAGGGAAGTAAGCTTACTACAAGAATTGTTGTCTTTAGTTAAACATTACTATTTAGCTAAGTAATTTAATGAGGGCTACAGAACAAAAAGGTGAGTGTGAGAAATTTTTTTCTGTGTAATTCAATATTGTTTATTGACAGCTTCAGTTTACCTGTCTGTAAATGGAAGACCATATTTAGAGATGTTTGAAAAGGTCTGAATGAGAATTGGCTATGGTAAATATAAACAGTATGAATGTAAGTTCTATTAACTACAATTTGTAAAAAAATGTGAGATCTTCTATTGAAAGAGCTCCATGGAAGCTGTTGTTGTTGTTGTTATTATTATTATTATTGTTATTTTATATGTTCCCTCTCTATCTAGAAGGACAAGTATATCTGCTAAGATCTTTTATTTTCCATTATGAAATATGTAAAAACTGCATATCCAAATACTTTCTATATGAAAGATCAAGTATTGAAAGAATAAGTGATAGGAAATTATAAATACCTATTCTCTCGGGAAGTCACTGTGCTTTCAGTTTCTTTCAGTAACTCTGCTACTCAATAAAGTAGTAAGGACATTCTTTCAGTTACTGTTTTAGGCACCATATCCTCTTTCTTGTTTTAATTTTGTGATTATAATAATCCAGTAAAATGCTTCGCTGTTAACAAGTACCTGGATGTTTTGTGAATTACTGCATTTGCACAGGAATTAATTTGCTCTATAAATTCTATCATCAGGTATAAAGATTTTTAGAGTATTTAGGATATCTTTCAGTATTAACTCAGAAACATTACCAAGTTTCCCAACAGGTGATCTCTGTCTGCCAGTTCACTCTTAGAAGCAAAAGGAAAAGTACTGTGACTTAGCTTAGTCTATTAAAAAAACAGCTTGAACTGAGACATAGTTTTGCCAATTTACATTTGCTACAACTCAGCAGACACATGATAACATGTTAGCACACCATTACCTGACCCAGATTTGAGGATGATATAGCAGCAACAACAATTCTGGATCTTAGCTTTGAAAAAGATAAAACGTTTTCACTGCTGTTCTATTTTTGTATCTTCTGGGATATTGTGGGGGAAGGAGGATTGCAAGGTGTCACCCAACATCTCTGATGATTGGCTAAAATTGAGTAATAAACTAGTAGCCTAAATTGCCTGCTAGAACACAGAAAGGTAGCTGGAGGGGAGCCAACACTTATGCAATATACATGCAGTTTACTCATCTGGCAGTATATGCATACAGTTTCCATGATTCAAGTACACTGTTTACTCATTGGTGGCCAAATATAGCTCCTAAAGACACTCCCTCTCTTTTCCCCAATTCCTTTTTCTCCAGACATTTAATGCAAGTTTTAATGTCTTATTGAAGGGCAGTACCACGACAAGGTTTCTAGGTAACACTATGTATAAAGAGTTCCCCACAATGAAACATATTCCATTTATTAACAAGATAAGGCTAGCACTGCATAAGCTAACAACATGCAAAGTGTTTAAATAGAGAAATTTCATGTATTTCAAGATCACTGAACCAGTTCAATTAATTCTGAATACTCCTTTACTAATTTGATGGGATTCTAAAAGTATTAAAGCTCTCACATTCTGTTTGTCTAAAATTTCACACAGTGGTAGGTTAAACCTCTTCAGGATTAGCCTTAGCTTTTAAAGCTCATACAAGGGAAAGTTCTATAGTCCTTTCATCTGAAATCTTATTTTCTTTAGGATTATGAGATAATGCATCTGGAACAACATTCGTTCATCCAGGTTTGTGGTTTATATGAAAGTCAGTCCAAATTCCTGTACTCACAAATGACATCTGGCTAAACATGCACTTGGGTCAAGTTTAGACCTCAGCCACTATAAAAGACTGTGGTTAGATAGCATGCTAAACTTGACACCTCCCAAACACAACACATGCTCTGTACACATCAGCACAAAAAATTAAATTTCTTTTTTTTTGTGGCTCAATATTTTCTTTCAACAGCCTTCAAGGTTTATTTTCAAAACTCTCTGGAGTATTTGTATGCTGTTTTCCATGAGAACTTATTCTAAATTTACTCAAACCTACATGTGATACCTTCTAGTGTTGTTGAAATTATAAATCAAAATTCCAAAGTTTTAATCATCGGTTCCAAAAGACAAAAATATGGTACACAATTTGAACAGGTAGTAAATTTAAGAAAGAAAAAAAAAATTAAGAAATTTAATAGTGCAGGACACATCATCATATTTCAGAATCTGAAGTTAGCTGTAGATTAGTCAAGCTGTAACAAAGTGAGAGAGGTACAGATGTGTTCAACAAATTTTTTGGAGACAAGCATTATCCTTTCTTATTCTTGTTATCAAATTTTTTGTATGGAGGAGCAGTGGTCTTCTCTCATTATTATTTTCTTTGGACCTGAATGAGACACCTGCTTTCATCTCATAATTCCTCCAGGGCCAGGGACTGGCCAGCCTAGCTAACACTTTTAAAGGGTCTGTATCAGCAAAGTTGGTAAATCTCTTTGTAGAATTACTGTATCTAATATCATTCCAGAATTAAAAATCAAATGATGCATGGAAGCTTAAAGAAGAGCAATTCCAGTTCTCACATCTATTTAATGGTATCTCTCTACTGATTATAACAAAACTCTGTTGAGTGAAGACTATAAGAAATTGAGGGAGATGAGTGTATCTGTTCAAAATGTGGATGTTAGCTTCCAGTGAATACCTAAACCATTATATGAAATATTATTGTTCATCTGTTAGCTGACTATCTTTCTTTTATTTTAGCCTTGATTAATACTTCAGCATGACATTGAAGACAAACTATACTACTGTAAATCCACATAAAAATACAATCCATGCTGTTATTCTTCCTAGGCTAATTATGTCACTGATCCGACATCTCAGTATTTCCTCTTTACCTTCCAGAATTTCAGGCATCACTTGTCATACCACACAAATCTATCCTCCATTAGGCTTCAGAGTCATAATAATAACTCTGAATACTTTTGCTGACATAAGTTATCAGCCATGGTATTCAGTGACTAGACATTCCTAATAGTTTAATTAGAATGAAAGCATTTCCAAGAAAAAGTTCTTGAAAAAGTAAAATGTCTCTCTTCTGTATCATCATCCACCTAAAGTTTACTATCTCAAATTCTTAAAATCACTGCAGCTGGTAAACAACAGACAGCAGTGAAAAGGAGAACTATGCTAAAGAAGGCAGATAACCCATGGGAGTAAAAAAGAGAAGACCACATAACACAGGTGAACTACAGCTAAGAAAAATACTTAATACACTGAAAAAGGAAAGAGAGAACAGAAAATGAGATGGCAAGAGAGACAAAAGAAGTACAAGCTCCTTATAGGAAGAATAGAAGAGAAAGGTTAGATAAGCACTTGATTTAGTATTTTTTGAAACATCTGATACAGCTTGACTTTGGACAACTCTCAAGACATTTCTATACTTTTTTGACTCTAAAAATGTGTTTTCCTTTGAACATATGTATTTATATTTCTTGTACAGTCTCTGCTTACTCTTATTACTGCTTTTAACTTGGCCCTTTATCTTCTATATTTACAGCTCTTTCCTATTCCCTTTCCCCAGAGCATCTTTTTAACTGCCGACTGTCCCTGTGGCTCCAAACTGAAAGTAATACCTATGCTCTTAATAGCTTAGCCATGGTCTTATAATTACTTCCAGCTGTTTTTCTAGGAGGCTTATTTCTAGAACTGTAGGTTGCTTTCTCATTTTTCTAATTGTCAGATACCTAGGAAAAACCTATAGGAAAAGTCTATAATCCCAAATAATTGTATGGTAATTCTTTTGCTAGCCAACTCAACAGTTTTCACATAAGTTCCACAGAGCCTTCCCTTACATTCTTAAGTGGAAACTCCACATTTAGCATTTGTGTTCATTAAAGATTTCCTAAAGTTTTTAATGGGAGTTGGGGCAATTCCCATTTATAGCAGTTTTCAGTACATATTAGCCATGTAGTCTTGCAAATGCAATTCCTCCTGTGATAAAAACTACCCAGGTAGTGTCAGTAAGAATTTGCCTTCACTTTCTCAGCAAACTTCTCTTAAGAGTTCCTTGTTTTTCTGGATACAAAAAAAATTGTCTTCTGAATGCATAATTTCTAGAGAATTACTCTCTTGTCTTTGGAATGAGAGAGAGAAAAAAAATGCAGTGTACGAGGTGATTTTTTGGAAAGTTTTAAACTGGAATGATACAGAAGTATATATCTTCAGTGAGATAGATCTCTTCTCTGTAAAAATCAGTAGGTTACACAGAGTTAAATATCGTTCAACATTAAGGCTATAAACACATTCTTTAGCTCAAATTCTCTATCTTTTCTTGTCAGCTTGATTAAAGGCTCAGATTCAGTATAACTGATGTCTAAGGAACTTTAATTTTCCTTTGATAAACTGACAAAAAGTCATTTCTTTAATGTTAATCCAAAGGGCATAATGTTACAATGGACTCTTTGTGTTGCACTAAAACATGTGAAAATCTGTTCTTATCTTCAGAACTCCTTACTAGCAGCCACTCCAATGCCCTGTCAGAAACAAGAGCACATACAGTGGATTAGTCTGGAGCAATTAGCTATCAACTTTTGGTAGCTGCTATGGTGGGAAGAGGGGCATATATAATTTCCCATAATGATGATGATAAGAGAGTCATTGGTCCAGAATCAATCTAGATAGATAGAACAGAGAGTATCTAAAAATAAACAGAAGAACCTGAGTAAACATTAGTGCAGTATCCCTGCACATCAGGGATGTCTGCTCCTAATGCAGCAGGGAGGAACAGTGTGGTCTAATCTCTGGATTTTACTCTTTTTTCTCACTATTCTTTCACAATTGCCTGGGCAGATGGGCATCCTGCCTTAAAATTTCTATGCAGAGTAGGGCTTCATGATGTGAAAAGCAGAGGAATTAGAAAATATAAAATCTACTGAAGAAGTGGAAAGTGGAATTTGACCTTCACAGATTTAGACCAGTGCTACAATGCAAGACCCCCTTTCTATGTCCTTTCTGCCTTTCCTCCAGAAAGAATGCTTGAGACACTTCCTGTGGTCTTGCACATGGCACACTTAACATCCATCTGTACTTTAAATGGCTTCGCCTGATACTGTGTACCTTGCTTCATGAAGCAGAAACTTAACATGGCATAAGCTCAGCTCAAAAGAATTCATCATGTCTGTATCATCACTGGAATGAAATGTCTCTCCCTCTCCTACCCTTATTTCCATTTTCATTCAAATTGGACGGAAGAAACAGCCGTAGCAGATTCAGCTCGTCAGCTATATTGCTGGTAAAAAATCTGTTTGGAAACCAGATTCCTCCACATGAAAATGTGTGTGTTAATTAGCCCCTTTTGTGTCAGCCGGTTTCAGAGCCAAGTCTGAAGAGTCATTTGAGGGCACCGAATGTCTGTTCTGAAGAAAGGCTTACATGATTGAGAGTGTCATGACCACTTGAAAAACTTTCTTCAAGGATGAGAACTTTTCTGTTGGCAACATGTTATCAGGAACATCTTGTCCAGCATCATCAAGGATTTTTCTGTTTATTTTAAAAACATGCAGACACTACAACTCCCTTTGGTTGTAGTGATACAAGGAATTAAAGGCAAAACTAAAAATGTTCATAGAGAGACTGATTTAATGAACTAGATATATTTCATCATGAAGAAGGGTCCAGGTTTAAGTGCCACAAGTTTACTTATCAGTTCCTAGGAAATAATGCATGACTTATGGATTGAGAGGATTGCAGAGCACTGGTCAACCTATAACTACAGAGACATATCCAGGGGCTCTGCAAAATATGTGCCCATTTTTACTAATTAGGTAAACTACCAAACCTTCCACTTTTGGCTTATCCAGCTGTGGCCAAAAAGCCACAAAGTATTCCAAACCCTTCTGCCTTCACTGGCTCATACAGGGCCCCAATCCTCTGGATGGAATTGGAGTGATCAAGGAAAAACTAACCGATTTCCTAACAAAAGCAGCAAGTTTCTGCATTCCCCTCTTCCACTCTACCTTTTCCACAACTCTCTTCTCAGAGGTGCAAGAGTTACTTCTTCTCATAACCACTCCAAACAGAATTTCTGAAAGGATGCTGCTTCCTTCCATTCTTACAAATTCAGAGGCTGCCAGAAGCTGCCCCTCTTCCCAGAAGTCACTGACAAAGTCAACAAGCCATTTACCCTCTAACTGTTTTGATTTTGGCTTGCCTTCCAGCAATTCTCAATTGGCACATAGTCTCCTGCAGACTATAATCAGCTTGGCACATGTTAAAACAGCCATGGCAGGGCTATGGCCAGAACAAGTCAACTCAACTGCTGTGTTGCAGTTGCAGTTTGTCTTGTTAGACTTTCAGCAGCACCCTCAAGACCAAATTCTCTGACTGCCCACATCGTCGGGCACTTGGAATGTCCTTTATATTGAACTGAGAGCACTGCAGTTTTAAGGTCAAAAAACAAACTTTAAGAGGGCTCTCCTCCAGCATTCCCCAAATTCTTTATGCAGCGTAGATGCTCTGCACTCCACTCAGCACACTCCAGTATTCCAAAACTTCTTAGCAAGGCACAGAGCACAGCCTAGCCCACCACAGTCTCATATTACACCCTTTAACTCCCCATATATCTGAACAATTTATATCCCTTCAGATGGTCTGCTGAACAGACAGAACCCATATTGCAGGCATTTGCAGACCTACCTCAGCTACCTCAGAAGTGCTGTGAAGGGAGAGCACTACACAACTGGAAGAAGGGCCTGATTATGTCCCCAAGGATAAGCAAGAGAAAATTGGACTTCATCTTTCCCTAGGAAGAGAAATATCACAAAGCAGACAGCCAGATCTCAAATCTTGTGGATCCCTTTGTAGATGATTTCAGTGGAACATCTATCTAGCAATCTATATGGCTGCAAACCTCTTCCCACTAAAGCAAAAGGAAAGCCTGGGTAGGACATCCAGATTTCGTTGGCTACCTGCTGTCAGCGGACAGCAGTTTGTAAGAAAAGTGCTCGCTCCTACTGGAGATGTTCAGCGATCAGGGCTTCACACAGAAGTGGGCTAGAGTCAGCCGTCTCCTGAACCTGTTGCTGCTAAAGAGCTCCTCTTCAGAAACGAGCAGCACCACACAACAGCTGAAGGACCGAGTCCCTGCTAGCACTCCAGCAAGAGGCCCTGCTTTTGTGACCAGCCCTGGCAGAGTTACCACTATGCTACTTCCAGACACCCAAATGGCACGTTTTTGGGCCAGTTCACCTGTTTAGTGCAGTTCTACATTGACAGCTCTGAGGAGTCCGGGCAAGCGGTTATATGCACATGGCCAAGAAGACAGCACTAAGGGGGCATCTAGAACATCAACCCTGGGCAGCAAAGTGACTGCCTAAGGTTTCCTAAAGGATGATTAGCAGACACGGAGAAGGGACTCTTCCTAATTTTTGATACTGTCTTTTGTAGAGCAGGATGTCCTTTTTTCAGTATTACATAGAAACCAGGATAATGGACATTTCTTAATGAGTACACAATGAACAGTCTATATGACATGGAAGACTAGTGGGACTCACTCTTTGCCTATTGCACTTTCACAGACACATGTTGCTGTTAGGGGCCACTTTTCTTAAATGTTTTGAAGAGTTTTGTCAGTAGATAATTTCTCTTTAAGTTTTCTGCTTTTCCCTGATTAACTTGCCAAAATTCATTAACATGAAAGTATCCTCATAAGGCTGCCCATCAAGGACATGAACTTGTCTCAGTATTTCTGTGAAAAGTTGATACCAAATCTAAGGTCTGCTTTTAAGGAAACACTACTTTTTAAGCCTCTTTCTCTCCATGTGAGACTAACAAAAGTTTCTTAAATTAGAAAGCAGAAAAAAAAAACATTTATACTTAACAAAGAAAGCTTTTGTTATTTTACAGAAAGATTCTATCCTATTGGCCTAATGCCAGTACATATTGATATACACTGCTAAGGATGATATATTCCTCTTACCTTGCAAGAGCAATATCTGATGAGGTCATGGTCTTCACTGAGTTGGAAAAGCTACTGACACCCCAGTTTCAACCATTTTGTTTGGAAAGGTATTTTGCTGTCCTCACAGGCATTTGGAAGAACTCAGTATTCCTGAAAGACAGTCATAGAGATAGAGATAGAGATGATAGAGATAGAGATGGAGGGATAAATATTTTGTTCCATACTGCCAATCCACCTGTTTCATAGGCACTGCTGCTCTGCTTTAACTCAATCAAAGGCAAAGTCAGAGGATATATAGCAGCCATTCCATGTCACCAGATTCCCTGTAGTCTCATCATATGATACCATCAAGGCATACTCATTGTGCATGCCCAAAAACACTGAGACACAGTGAGCCTAAACTCAGTAAATGCTATTAGAAGCAACCAAGACATGTTTTTGGTGCAGAAAAGAGCAACTGAGGTATGACTAGAACCCGCACAGGGATACGGTCCTCAAGATACAGTGACCGTATGTGCAGAGGGCAGCAGAATGCTGTTCTCCCTTTCGGCAGTAGGTTCATCTCTTTCCTTGAAGCCTCCTGCTCCATTCTTGTTAGTTGTCGTTAGTTATAATACGCAACCACAGAAAGATCAGTGGAGATGCTGAAGACAGAGGGACCCTTTCTGAAAAGCAACACAGAATATTTATTTAGAGCGAAGAATACTGCTTGTAAGAGGTACTGCAAGAAACAGTTTCCCAGTGCATTTTGTGAACGTGAACAACATGACTGAAAATCAGTATTCACTGTAGCCTTGTACAGACTTGTACAGAGATTTTGTATAGAGCTTTACCCTGAGACAACCTCCCTGGGAAGATCCTCTGGAGCAGTTTAGAAGAGCTCCTTAACTGTGGAAATTCAGGAGTCATAATAAACTTTGTCTCTTTTTTGAGCTTCTCATAGTTTGGAGAGCTTCTGGGCCATCACACCTTTTCCTAGTTATTGCAAGGGCAAGAAAATCTCAGAAAAGTCCAGCCTCTTCTGATGAGTAAAGATGTATGCCAATTACTACTGCAAGATGGATAATGTTTCAACTAAGACCTTCCAAGGTCTTTGTTATTTTCCTTCCTGAAACTGTAGTCCTTAAGATTGATGTTTATTTAACTTTTTGAAAATGAGCATGTCTACCTAACACAAATCCAGTAAAATATACCCATACTGTTGATGAGTTATGGAATGTTAAGTTTCTTTTCAAGGAACTTCTGAAAATTTAAGCAACTAATAAATAAATGTTTAGGTGTTTTCAGTTAATAAAGGTTATGTAATTTTATGGTTTATCACAAGTCAGTCATTAAATGGTATGCTTGAATCTGTGTGTGGTTTGCTTTCTTTTTTCCTTTTGGTACTGCTGGTGTTAGCTCAGTTTCAGAGTTCCTACAAATTTACTGTAAAGGATCTGTTTGACAATGAGAGAAGAGGTTGCCAGCCATGCCAATTATAGTGATTTTGTGGTGTAGGACTTTAGGCCATGGGGAACTAAAGGCTCGTGCCAAAAAAAAGAAAATGCTTTTCTAGGCATCACTGTTTCTTTCCCAATTGTATACACATACCCAATTCAAGCTATGGTTTACTAGTATATTATCTAAAGAAAGAGATTAGTTTTACATTAAGACTTTTCCCAGTATCTGATATTAAACAGGGACACAGAAGAAATTCCTTTTTTTAATCTTTTCTTTTCCCCCTAGGAAACATCTGGAACAAATAGCCTTTAACTGATTATCATTAACACAATTGTGTTGTGTTCTCAAAGAGCTATTAAAAAGTGTTAACATGGTTACATCATGAACTTCAGCTGGTTCTTATAACCCAAACCAGATATTCACATAATGCATATTTAAGATACTGTATTCTAAAGCATGTTTTTGAACAAATTTTCACAAAATTTAGGATGAGTATTTTGTACCTGTAGCTAATTTGAAGCGAGATTTCAGTACTCACTTCACACTTAACAGCACTTAAAAATAAATGTGCATTTATTTGCAATTCTATAGATAGTAAGCCATCAATCAGTCTAGATGGAGGAGACAAAACCGTAGCTACTTTTTCTTTTCATTTGACTTTTTTTCTATCATCTTGCCTATTATTCAAACATTGCCTTTAAACCATTATCATATACGATCAAAATTAAATAGACTTCAATTAGGCTTCATAAATTAATTCAAAAATTTATATTCATGGTGTATTGAAAGACCTATAAGCATATTAGAAGTGTCTCCCTGTACAGAATCACAATGAAACATGACAGTATTTTTTTTATGCTCAGCATGGTGTAAAACATAAAGGAAAGAAAAATGTAACCATCTGAAACTGCAAGGATATATACAGTAAATACTAAAATCATGGTCCCAGGATTTATCATTAACATCTGTTGAAAACCTGTTTTTTAGGCACTTGTGTACCCCATCACACCTTTATGGAGAATAACAGTGACAGATAACACACATTTTTTTTTTATTTTAGTAGACAGACCTTCTTGATAGGGCTTCCCAATTAAATGCTGAGAACAGCTTAGTTAGTATAGTAAACATAGTAGCAGGGTGGTCTGAGGCCACATGGCTACTGAACTCTGAAAAAAAATTCACTTATCTGGAATCTAGACTATTCTAGAATTCTCAACACACCTGCCAATGATGAAAATTAAGATGTCAGGCCACACGACAAGTTGCTGCTCTACAGTGCATCTGGATCACAAGGCAGATCTCTACACATACAAGGTCATTCAGTGGGTGCTTCTGGGCAGGCTGAGCCATGTGAAAATATAGGAGGTTCTTTCCCAGGGTGTATTTAATCAGTGAAGTTCCTGTGACTACATAGGGAGTATGAAACTGAGAAGTACTTCTAAATTCCCAAATCCAGGTGCATATCCTGTTCACATCTTGTCTCCTGAGTCAAGACCTGAGCTGGCAATCTTCTTTGCTTTACTCTCCAAATAAAGGTGGTGCCTGGATTATCTGTACCATGAAGTCAGCGTAGGCAGACCCTCCAAAAACAGGATATCACTCTAAGTATATAGCCGAATACAACAGCAAATGCTGTTTTTCCTGTTCTTTTTCTTGTCTTCAGGCTCTAGATGCCACAAATTTGTAGTCATGGAAAAGCAATAATTATTGTACTACATGGACTCGAGGTACAACTTTCATGGTGAAAAGAGTGAAGTATGAGTGAAAGAAGTGAGTCTTATGCTTAAAGCCTAAGAAATGACATGTTTGCTACTAAGATTAATGTTCTGCAAGACTGGAAAGTGGTCTAGGAAATGCCAAAGTTATGGCTGTTCGTGTAGCCTTGATTCCATCTTTTTATTAACCTGTAATTATATGACCACATAGTATTCTCACCACCACCAAATCCTTCCTCATTCAGAAAATAATTTGAATATATGATGACGTCTGACAAAGAGGTCAGGTGCAACTGTAAATCTCACTTTTTTCCATATCATTGTTCATTGTTTGATCATATCATAGCTGGAAAAATCAAACACAAAATCTCCTTTGTAGCTTACAGAAGAGGAGATGATATCTGTATGTAGTAGCAGTAGTATAGAATCTTCAAATAGAAGAAATATCGGCCTGTTTTAATATCACGAGACTCAAAAAATAGACAAAAAAGCATCTAGCACATTTTGTTGCCATGTAAATAATATAGGTATTTTACAGAGTAATTACAGAGTAAAAATTGCAGAAAATGATAAAAATGGTCAGTAAAGACTAGGAGAAAAGAAAAAAGAAAAGAAAAGAAAGGGAAAGGAAAGGAAAGGAAAGGAAAGGAAAGGAAAGGAAAGGAAAGGAAAGGAAAGGAAAGGAAAGGAAAG